>VWZF01005491.1:111540-229002 GCA_013396755.1 Sclerurus mexicanus | reverse complement strand
ATCCATCCATCCATCCATCCGCCTCTCGCTGAACTGCTCAGCAGATGGTTCCTGTTAAGTGGAGGGTGCGGTTCCGCTCCCCCTCCTCCAGCAGCCAAGCCAACCATCCAGCCTTGGTCAGCATCCCGCTTCCCGCCCACGCCGGCAGCTTAGAGAGCTGTGCTCCTCCGTCCGATGCGTCCGATGCTGAAATCACTGCTGGCTTGGAGAAATGCAGGCAGAGAAAATGTCTTGGAGGTCTGGGAGGGTTTTGGGAGCTGCTCTGTCCTGGAGGGGGGGGCTGCAGTGGGTTATGGCTGGGATGAGCAGCGCTGGGCTTCCGGGGGGACCCCTATAAACCACTTCATCACCACTGTGGGGCTTCAGAACTGCTGTGGGGCAAGCAACCCTCACCCAACACTGGCCACAGCCTGTTCTGATGGCCAAAGAGACTCCAAATGCTCCTTCCCATGGTTGTGGTTATAGCCACAGCAGGTCAGGGCTGCAGGGGAGGAGAGCATCAGGATGGGCTGAGGCCACATCTCACTCCAAACTGACCCTTCTTTTCCCCTTGATTTGGAACATCTCCTTCCCATGACTCTGCAGTGAGAGCCCTGCACTACTCCTGGCACTTTGTTCTGACTTGAAGAGCACTGACCCCATGGACAGGTGCTGATAAGGGCAGCTGCAGGGTCGGAGGACCTGGGCTCAGCAGCCTGGCCCCCAAAATGGAGCAGTGGGGCTCAGGTAGGTTCACATAGGGGAGCTCTGGGACTGCAGGCCCTGTCCCCTGTCCTGGGGGGACCAAAGGACAGACCAAGCACTCCAGCCTGACAGGAAACTCCAGCATGTCAGCAAGGGTTTTTTTTCCTTTCTTTCACTCCTTTTTTTTATTAATCCAGTGGTAGGATCTGGGGGAAAACGTCTGTGCCAGCCCAGCTATGGAAGAGCCAAGGAGCGGGCATGGGGGGCAGCAGCCCTGGCTGGCCGACAGCTCTGTCTATCTCGACGGCTGGTTTCAAGGAAGGCTGGGAAGTCAGAGGACGGGAATGCTGCACATTTTGGCAGGAGCAGTAAACAGCTGCTCCTGCCAGCACAGCCCGGGGTTCCTTCCAGAGAACCGTCCCGCAGCTCTTCAGGGACTGCAGCTTGAATAGCTCTTGGTGCTGGCCCCATCCTCTGCTTCGCTGAGATTTATTTCTGTAGCTGCAGGGTCCCACAGCGGGAGGGCTGAGCCATGTGTCACCCTCTGGTACATGGCTGTGCCAAGGGGAGTGGGACAAGGAGCCTGGCCCCTGCTCTGCCCTGGCTGCAGTAGGACCTCACACCTTGATGTGGAATCCTCGGCTCCCTACACCAAGGGATAAGGGATTCTCCCAGCTCCTGGGGATGGGTGTGCATACTCCCTACTCCCACCACCTCTGGTGAACAAGAGCAGGGGAATCTGACAGTCCTTGGCTGCTGTATTGCACCAGAAACAGCCATAGTGAGTTGCTGGACAAGTGTTTTCCCAGCCCTCCTTCGTGTGATTCCTTCATCTGGCAGCAACACTGCTCCACTGGTATCTCCCCTTCCTGATGAGGAGGATGAAGCAGCTCCTACTGGCTCACAGCCTCTGAAAAGACCAATGGACACGGCCTGCTGCACAGCAGTGACCTGAGCTCCCCAGCCAGGGTAAGGAGACCCGCAGCTTTTGGATGTCTTTAAACCTGTCTGTGAGAATCCAAAGTCAGGCAAAGACTCTTGACTCAGCTGAGGATGTCCAAACTTGGGAGCTGGCACAAGGACCATCTTTGGGAAGGGTAAACCACCATGACCTGATGGAAGCTGGAGCCAGTTCATCTTTTAGGGCTGGGCAGCCCCCTCCGTGCCCTGCCTGCCCCATGGTTGGACTTTGGCAACACTTGGAGTGCTCCCCCTTCCCAAGAAGTCTTTGATCCCCATCGTATAGCATCAGAGGAGCCACAGTATGGGACTAACACATTCCAGGGAGTTGCTGGGTTTGCAGCAAGGAGGTCCTGCAGCTGGTGGTGGCCTGGTGTTGTCTCCAGCCCTGCGCAGTAGGGGTGGGCACCTGCTGGGTCTCCAGCCTGATCCATCCTTGTCCTTACAAGCTGGCTAGGCAGGCTGTGACATGTCACCCAGACCACCTTGGCTACAGAGAGGCTGCACCAGGGCACGACTGGTCCCAGGTGATCTTCCCCTGCATCTCCCAAGGACAAGATGCTGGGGTTCCATTCCAGTTTAAGAGGAGAAATGTGATTTCTGCCATTGATTCCTCTTCAAGAAATGAAAACAAGGAGAAAATAAACCCCAAACCCAGTGTGGGGTGTTGTTAAGCATTTGCTCCTCAGTCCTGAGACCCTGCTGTGCTCTCCCACAGCTCTGGGTGGCTGCCACTTTCCCACAGTGCCGCGGGCTCACAATGAGCAGAAAAGGTGGGAAGGTGGATGGGTTGTGCTCCCCTTAGGGTTTGGGGGGAAATGAACCCCTCAAACCTCTGTGCCACCAAGCAGGGATGAAGGGGTGGTGTGGTGTGCTCAGCTCTGCCCACTTCACACTGCCCCAGCTCTTCCCACAAGACAAATCACAGCATTTTTATGATGTGACACAGCTCTGACCCAGGCTCTGAGCCACCCTGGCAAATCTGCATCATGGATCTAATGAGGAACTGCAGCACAGGAGGGCAATTTGCTGCTGCCTTATGCACACACCTGCAGCTACCTGTGGTGTTGCTCCACAAGAAACTCCAGGTGCATGGAATTAGTTGAACACATAACGTGGGGCTACACACTCCACCTGTCCACAGCAACAGCTGCTGCTGGCCACCCACACCATCCCCATCAGACTGTCCCTCCGCTGTCCCTCAACGCTGTCCACCACACCATCTCCCGCTGCTGTCCCCACACACTGTCCCACCACACTATCCCCTTGCTGTCCCCACACACTGTGCCCCTGCCACCATGGTGGCATACACACAACCTGTGACCACCTGGAGCATTCCCAACCTGCTGGCCAGACACAGGCAGTGAGGGACCATCTGGCCACCGGCATGGTCAGCTCCTCCTCCGGCAGACAGTGGTCCAGCACATGCAGTGATGATGCTGCCAGGTTTGGCACAGCATTGGTGCCATGTGGGTCAGCTTGGGTGAAACCTTACTGTCCCCTCATTTGTCCTGGCTGATTCACAGGACAACGGGAGCCTCTTCTTACCCTGATGACTGATCCACAGCATTCACAGGAGCAGCGTGGCTCCCATGCCGAGGCTGAGTGCTCTGCTCACTCTGGGCATCTGGGAGGCATGCTGCGAGGGTCTGGCAGTCATTTCCCATGGCTCCAGGCAGACAGATCAGCAAGGGAGCTCTTGCAAGGGAGTTTTCCCAAAGCAGAGGCACATGGTCTGCCAAGGGCCTGGAAAACTTCGGGGGAAAGTGCTGGAGCAGCACTGCCCTCCCCACCCCGCAAAGCCTTTAAAATACACTTCTATAAACAAATCAAAAACAAGCTCATTTTATGCTCTTCTGAAACCGGTTGTCTGCTCCTGACCCAGCACAGCAGCCTATGCCAGACCAAAACACTTGGAATGGGAAGTGGAAGCAGTCCAGGGGAACCCAAACCTTGCTGGCTGCCAGGAGAGGGGATGAGCCAACAAGACGCCTGCACGACAACCCAGCATCTTCCCCGGCCACACAACACCCCGAGCAAAAACTGCCCTGCACTGGACAGGACAGACCTCTTGGCCCTCTGCCCCAGGATGGGATGAAGCACCCATGGCAAGGACAGTTTGGGGTTGGCGAGGACCAGCTACGGCAGCCCAGTGTCCCTGCTTTCCCAAAACAGCTCCTGGTGATTGGGGACACAGCGTGAGATGCGCTTGGACAGCAGCCTGGAAAATGCCCACTGAGAGCAGGGAAATAGGGGTCGGGCAGAGGAAAAGGGCGCGGGGTTGTCCCAGCTTCACGCCAACGCCCCTGGCCGGCGCAGTGCCCTGGCCACTGGCACCATGAGTCTTGGTAGGGGTATCGCCACCCCTACCCGCTCCCCCAGACCTCCCTGGTGATGGAGCAGGGACGATGGGCCCCGACAGCAGGAGCCGGTGTGGGTCACCCGCTCGGCGAGTGGCACCCTCCGGGCTGGGGCACGCAGGATCCCCCATCCCATGGCGTGGGACCCCTTCCTTACCTATGGTGGCGGCGCGGAGCGGGCGATCCCGCAGCAGCGCCTGCAGGCGGGCGGCGCGGCGGTGCAGGTGGGCGGCGCGGCGAGCCAGCGCCCGCAGGTGGCCCTCGATGTCCCCCAGGAGGCCGACCGAGTGGCCGCAGAGCTCGGCCAGCTGCCGCAGCAGGGCGAGGGCCGCCAGGCTGCAGGTGTCCCGCAGCTCGGTCAGCGGTCCCGCCGGCCGGACTCGCATTGACACGCTCCGCCGGTAGAACGGCATGGGTCAGCTCAGCTCGGGGCGGCTCGGCTCTGTTTCGCCCGATGCAGCTGCCCCCCGGCTCGGCTCGGTTTAGCCCGGCCCGGTTCCCCCCCGTCCAGCCCCGCGGCTACGAGGGCTCTTNCGGGCTGACGGGGGGGCACGGCGGTGCGTCCCAGCAGACGAGAGGGAGAGACCGGACCCGGCGAGAGGAGCTGCGAGGCCCCTGCGAGCTGGCTGCCGGTGGGACCCCCGGAGCTGAGTCTGCTTGGGCACCCCTCGGTCCCGACTCTTCCCTCCCTGTACTCATTCTGGAGGGCACGGGCATGCCTCCCAGTGCCGGCTCTTTGCTCCCTTTCCGATTCCCGAGCGCACGGGTCCCTCCGGCGCTCTACGCAGCTCCAGCCGCTCCTCTCCTGCTGGGAACGGGGTGCTGCGAGGCCTCCCCCGCGACCTGCCCCGACCTCCCCGGGCTTCGGGCTTATGGTGCCCCCGAGGCGGGCAGCGCCCAGCAGCCGCAGCGGGACAGGCCGTCAGTCTCGCATTTTTCCCCGCATTGCTCCTGGATGTTCCTGCCCCAGTAGCTGCTTTCTCCCTGTCCGCTCCACCACGCCCCAGCACACACTAGAGCCAATATTTAGGTGCCTCCGATGCAGCACCGGGGTGCAGCAGGGATGTCCTGGCTGTCCTACCCCGGAGGCTGCAGGCTGCTCGTGGAGGGTCCCGACAGCAGTGAGGGCAGAAGCAGAAGTTGAGAGAAGAGCGGCTGTGATTGATGTAACTCCAAACCCAACTGGCTCAGCACTGCATCCCCAGCAGCCCCAGTTGCCTGGGACAGAGCAGGACTGGAATTCCTACTGGGAATTTCCTGTGATACCATTTCTCCCTGCATAGTGAACCTTCCTGGACTCCTGAGTTATTCCTGCACTGCTTGGGCTCATGTAAATGTTTGTGCAACCAAACCCATCTCCATGGGTCTGCTACCACAGAGAACTTGCCCCTCCCTCTCCTTTTCCCTTTTCCCATTTCAGCTTCATGAGATACTTTGAGCTCCTCTCTTTACAGAGGGCTGAACAATGTGTCCTCTGGGACAGTCTTGGAGCTCTCCCATGTTGTCATTCCCTGGGCTCATGGGACTCTGGTGGTCAGCACCTCACTGAATAAAATCCAGGCAGCAGCAGGAGCTGAGGAACATTGGTATTTTGGCTCTGCTCGCAACACAAATGGGGAAACCGAGGCACGGGGTCACACCCTGCTGGGAGGTGAAGAAGGTGAAGTCAGCCCAATTCTCTTGGCTTGGCCAGCGCCGATCATGAATCATCATCTGGCTAAGGAGAGCATCTGGATTCCATCAGGGCTCTGCTTGCTCCCCATTCCCAGCCCACCTGCCCTTCCCAGCACTGACCTCTCCTACTGCCAGCTGAGGAGAAATACACAGACAACGTGCCTATTACTGTGGCTTCTCCAACACAGACCTGTGTGTTTCAAAATTCAAGCACCAGATTTAACAGCCACCATTCCCACTTGGGCACTGTTCTTCTGGCCAGGGTGAGGGCAAGCAACCCTGCCAGAATAGGAATTTATCCAATTTTTGTCTGGCTTTGAGTGGTTTCCTCTTGTTCTGCCTCACAACAGGTTTGTCATGACAGCAGTGCCCAGGTCTTGAGACTGGCTTAGCAAGCAGGAGAATTTTAAGCCAGGTGAGTGCCAAGGGCTTTTCCTTTTGCCTTCTTTGTGCCTTCATTCTCATTTCCAAGCCTTTCTCTGCAGCTGAAGAGGTGTGAACACCTTGCCATCGAGTGTGAGCCGAGATCCTCAGATCATAACCTGACTCCAGGGGCAAAGGGATTCATAAAACCATCATACAGTGAAACAACGTCAATAAATCACAAAATCTGGTCGCTTAGCAACTTAAGATGGCTTTTTCTTTCCTAAATGAAGTGTGTTTTCCTGAAGTCTTCTGTGAAATATTTAGCATAAGAAAATGACAAGGACCCTTTCCATGTGAAGTAAGCTGCACCATGAAGTTACCACATTAATCTGATGATCAGGAGTGAAGCTGGCTGGGGTGTGAGGGCTGGAAATGAGGACCCATACCCCTGTGATGGCTCTGGAACTGCAGACAGGCCCCAGGGAGAGTTCCTGGGGGAAGCAGTGCCAGAGCAGCATACCCCTGTGAAGGTTTTGGTTCTCTGTAGGGCCAGACCCCTCGAGGTAGGCAGAGCCAAGATCCAGGGGCTGCTCTGGGATACAGGTCACTGTAACGGATATGTAAAACCCTGGTGCATGGAGCAATGGGCTTGGGATCCCATGGGAAACAGCTCCGTTGGCCACTGTCCAGGCAGGAGCATAGCCAGTTCTGCAAACAGACTGCAACCAGATGCTTCAGGCATTGCTTTCCCAGCTCTGATTCCACTCCGCCCCACAGAGAGCATCCCCTCTGAGGAATGGGATATGGTGTGCCCAGAGGGGAAACCTCGGGTGGGTTTTGTGGGTGGTTGGGCTTTGGGTGAGTCTTGCTTGGTGAAGAGCGGCAGGAGATGGTGGTGCCAGGACTCTGGAGGGGTCCTGACCTTCTCCCCAGCTTGTCCTGGGGACTCCCATTGCCTCTGCCTTGTGTCTTCTCACTGAACATCTGGTGATTGTGTGAGGATCATCAGCTCTCCGCACAACTGCCTGCCCCATATTGCGTCCCTGGACGCCAGTAAATCCAGAGCAACATCACTGACTGGATCAATGCCCAAGGGGTTCAGCATCCAACAGACAAACTCTCCGCTTTTGCACAATGTCTCTGAGACCTTCAGCTCCAGAGCAACACTCGTCTGTAGCCCACGGCCACAGAGGTGAGCCGAGCTTGGCTTCTCACGGGCAGCGTCCGAAGGGAGCCGCACTGCTCCGGCTGCCTCGGGGCTCCTCACCGGGGCTCTCTCATGCTGTCGGATACGGGATCCGCCCGTGCTCCCACTGGCCCTCCCAGTGCCCACTGGAGGGTGCTCTCTGCCAAGCTTTGCACCGTGGATGCTTCCGAGCAGCCGTTGGTGGGAAAAAAGATAAGGGAGAAGTTGGAGCGGTTTTGGTGGGATCTGTGAGTCAAATCCTTTCCCCAGCGAGGAGGTAGCACTGGACCCCACCGGGCACCGTGCAGCATCCCCACTGTAGCCACATGCCTCGGGACCAGGTCCTGCCCCATTTAACCCCTCTGACACCCCATGCCCTTGAGCTGCCCTCCCAGGCTTTCACGTGGGGCAGCGATTCCGTGGGGCAGCGTTTCCATGGGGCAGTAGCTGAGGCTGCTTCATGTGCCTGAGCTGCGGGTAAACACCTCCAGCTCACACTGTCTGGCTGTGCCACTCCCTCGGGGCACACTGCCTTGGAGCCTGTGTGGCCGTGCCTCCCAGGTCACCCTTTGTGGTCCCTCTGGCAAGGCCCTTTCCCACTTCTGCTCCAAAGCCCAGCAATTCCTGCAGCCTCCCTTCTCTTCCTGTGCCTCCTCCAGTCATCCCAGGCAAAGGTGCCAAGATCTCAGATGGATCTGCTGGTGCTGTGGGTCCACTTGGACATGGTCCCGTGGCCCAGGACACTGAGGCAGGACAGGCAACAGCACCTGGGATCAGGCTTTACTTCCACACAATCCCCTTTATTTCCTGAGCTACATGCAAGCTGTCCAGAACTTCATCCAAAGAGTATGAAATATCCCCACCCATGCTGATGGATGCAGCTTCTGCTACTTCCCAGTCCCTGTCCTCCTGCTGAAAATTAATTGGCACAGCCAATACACCAAGGTCATCTCTAGGTCTGGTCACTGATGCCATTTACTACCAAATTGGGCTACAGCAACCTCTGTTCTTGGCTCACACATGGTCCTAAGCATTACAGAAGCTCCTTTTCCCTCCAAATTTGCTCCCTCCCACCCTGGCAGTCTGCTCTGCACGTTGCAGGGCTGGGCTTTGCACTCTCAAAATGTGGGTTCTGAAGAACACATTAGTCAAAGCGGATGTTCAGCTACAAACTCCTCCACTAGCTCTTTGGCTCAAGCTGCTCGGAGGTGCAATGGGTTTTCTGGGTTCAATTAACTTCTCTCTGTGTCATCTGTGAACCGAGCTCTGCTCTCCAGCTCTTCCTCATTTCCAGACTGTCACGGTAAACATTAACATATGCAGTGACAAGATCCATGGTGGAAATGTTCATGAAAAATTGAACATCAAGTGCCTTAGTTGATTACTTAGTCCAAGTAATTTTTTCCATATTGGCAGTGTTCTCTTGTTCTCTCTACCTGTCTGTAGTGTTGCACCTTGCTCAGCCCTCTGGCTACCCCAACCATTTGTACATCCCACTGGGAGCAGGAGCAGTATGAGGGATGTTTTGGAGAGACTGACACATTTTCCATCACAGAATACATGTCACCCCATCTGTCCTCCATTAGTCTATTTTTAGTCACAGTTTAAAGCCATTTTCCAGGAACAAATTCAAACTCACTGTCCTGTAACTCCTTCAACCCCTGCTGATAATTTGAGTCCAGGTATGTGAGTTGCTGCTAGGTAGAGCAGAGGCCGCAGTAATGGGTTACACATTCATAGAATCCTGGGATGGTTTGGGTTGGAAGGGATCTTAAAACTCCTGCCATTCCACAGCCCTGCCATGGACAGGCACACCTTTCACTAGATCAGGTTTCTCCAAGCCCTGTCCAACCTGGCCTTGAACTTCCAGGGATGGGGCAGCCACAGCTTCTCTAGACAACCTGTGCTGGGGTCTCTCCACCCTCAGAGGGAACAATTTTGAGAGCAGATCAGCAATTAACATCTCCCCTTTTTTAAAAATCACATTTTTATGCCTGCTGAGTCACTGTTGTGCACTGAATTGGTTTTCATTCCCTACAAACCTCAGCTGCAGCCCACATGCCAAACCTGCTGATGCCTCAGGTGAGTGTACATGCAGACTCCTGGCATCATGTCCCTCCCAGGGAGGGAACATTTGGATGAAGGGCTGCACTTAAGTGAGGAACTGTTGTGGATTTCATAGGTTTCATGTGTTTTTGAGTTTACTCCCTCTGGATTTCCTTCCTGACTGGAACAGTGTGCTGTGCTTGCTTTGCTGAACGTCCGGCCACCCCAAAGTCCATATGCCACAAAGAGGGTTGCAAGGGAGTCCATGGTTGGTCTCTTGGGGGTTTTCTTCCATGGAGAAGGCCACTCCCTCATACTCACATGTGAAGTGTCTCAGTACTGGGGACAAGCTCAAGCAGTGCTGTCCATGGTTGGTCCCCATGGAATTCCGTATCAGCCTCTGTGCAAGGGGACAGTAGAGCACCAGACAGTACCCAGGGTACAAGGCAAAGCTGATGTTATAAACACCTCTCCATGCTGTGGCCTGTCTTTCCAGGGAGAGAAAGCAATTTCCCTCTTTTGAAGGCTGGTCAAAGCCCAGGTCCTGAGATGAGGAGCTTGGTACCTGCAAGACAGCCTCATGGCATTCACCTCATCCTGCTCCCAGTAGAATAGGATGCTCATGGGGTTTCTACAGGGATACAAGGAGCTTCTCTCACCTCCCTTAACCAGGAGGCCTCAGGTTGCCCTTAAGAATGAAAATAATCCTATATGACCTCAAGCTGTGACTTGGAAAAATCCCACTATCCAGGTGATCCCTCCCAGTATGCAAGTGTTAATTAATGACTTCACAAAGCTCGACTCTATTTCTCCCTCTGCACTTTGTTATTCACTCTTTGAGGCCTCAGAGCTCGTTACTGGACGTGTTGGCCATGGGGACCAAGTGCTTAAATAATCTACTGCAAAATAATAATTACTGGACAAAACCCACAGGCAAAATTCCATCTGCGGGGCAGAGGACACGGTTCCTCTAATTGACACAGCACAAGTATTTGTGTCAGGAAGGAAACACCACTTTGATGCTGTTTGAATACCTGGGATTGTTGAGTGATCCTAACAGTCACCCATGCAGAGGCTCTGTGGATGGATCCTGCTGTGTATTTGGAATTGATCACCCTGTTCTTCTGAAGCAGAGGCTCCAGGCATGTGGCAGCTCACAGCAACATTTTCATTTATTCCTGATTTAATCCTTAAGGTAGTTTACTCTCACAGAAGAAATGAGATTATTTTTTTCTGTGGCTATAGGTTTGTTTCAAAGATTTCCACCTCTTTAAAATCCATGGGCTGTGGCAGGCAGAGGGTTGGCAGTGGTGTGGGAGGACATGCACCCACAGGTACCAGGAGAACCAGAGCTGATCTGTGCCTGTGACAGGGCAGAGCACAGCAGTGTTAGGTGGCACTGAGACCCAAAGCAAGGGTACAGGTGTAGACACAGCTCTGCTCTTGTCCCTGGCAGTGTCGGTGCTTTGCTGGTGCAGGGTTGGAGATGATGTGTGTGAACACTCCTGCTCCAAAGGCTCTGAGGTTTTGCCCATCTGCAAGTCACACATGGCTACAGAGCACCAGGGACCACTTTTCATGGGGCTGTGTTCCCCATGGAGGAGCCCCTCATTCAGGAGGGTCCATCCTTCCAGGAAGACACCAGGATGTGTCCTCACCACGGGATCACCTTAGTCCTGGCTTGTGGGACTTGATTCTGCTGATGCCTTTAAGCAATGCTGGGCAGAATTGGGGTACATATGTTACACCCCCCCATCCCACCTGGCATTGCAGGGCCCCAGCCCACGGCTCATTCTTCCCTGTTAGTATGAGTCTCACTTGATCACTGTCACTTCCCATTATGATAATAAATGTCTCCTGCTCCCTAATTTGCTCTCCTGGTTCTGCCAGCGTGGCTGCACTCCTTGCACGATTAAATGCATGATGAACACCATCACTGCTGTCCTGTCATTCACCAAGTGACTCTCAGTGGGTTAAATAAATGCTGGTGAGAACTTCTCCCTATCAGGATGCGTGCTGCGTGCTCAGGAATGATATTCTTCTCATGTTTTGCTGCCAGCTCTGCTCCAGAGGGAACGCAGCAACACAGGGCTCTTGATTCTCATCCAGTGGCCAAGTCCTGTGCTGGACCTTGCCTAGATCAACAGCCGTGACGTCAGAGCCATGGCAGAGGCCAAAGCTCATCTTCCTGCTCTCTTCCAGCCCCCTTTGCTGTCCATCTGGTTCCAAAATCTTCCTTTGTCACCCTCCTGAGCAGCACAGCCCAGAGGCACTTGGACAGGCAGTGCTATCAGTGTTGATGAGGTCGCACATGGCCACTGTGCATCAGTGAGGATACAGCAAGTCCTACTACTCAAGATGCTGTTCTTGGATGGCCAGTTCAAGGTCATGATTAATGATTCCATGATTCTTGGCATCTGGGGACATGGTTTAGCCATGAACTTGGCCGTGCTGGTGGAATTGGTTGGACCTGATGGTCTTAAGGGTCTTTTTCAACCTAAATGATTCTGTGATTCTCCCGTGGCCACAGCACTACTTCTCTAGGCTGGATGGGCTCTGGGCATGGCACCAGTGTCCCAGCAGCTTTCATCAGTGCCTGGGCAGGCAGAGGCAGGGTGGGGACCATACTAAGCAACTCCTCTGTCCTGGTTCCAGCAAGGACAGGGTCAATTTTTTGCAGTAATGAGGAGTGGGCACATGCAGGACATAGAGGTTATTCCATACCACACATCATTGCCTGGTATGGGGGAAAGGGACTCTCTTCCAGGGAGAAGGGGCTCCTTCTTGTCAAGAAAATATGGCAGAGGGAGTGTCTGGTATTGTCCATTTTTTTTTTTTTTTAGCTTGTGAATAATTTCTTTTCTTGTACCCTCTATCAATTAATATTGTTGCTTTTTAGTGTTCGTTTTCTTATTTCATGTCTCTTTCCAGTAAATTGTTCCTATCTCAACCCATGATCTTTGTCTTTTGTGACTCCAATTCTCTTCTCCATCCCACTGCAGTGAGGAGTGAGAGAGCTGCTCGTGATTTGGAGAGTCTCGGTGGGGGTGCTAAACTGGGGAGTGCCATTCCTAAACCATGACATCTTCCAAGTGGGAAAACATCCCACCAAGCTCTGTGGAGCAAAGGCCACATGGAGTAGGAGGAGCCCAAGTAGATGAGGGAACCTGTGGCTCACCCCAGACAGTCAGGACCTGTGTCAGTCAGCCTTTGCCGAGTTCTGCCCCAGCTGGAATCACACCAGTGCGGGGAATGCTCACCTCATGGAGCTGGGGGTGCTCAGAGAAAAGCCTCTATCTGCCAAAATGCAACTTTACATTTTGAACTTTACCTCAAGACCTTTCCTAATCCAAACTTTTAATGCATGATGTGGCTGTGAAGGGCTGAGCTGCAGCCATGTGCAGTGCAGCAATATATCCAATTAAATATGGGCTGCTTTATATGCAACATATATTTTAAAGACACACTAACTTACCAACATATTTTTCCTTGGCTTTATATAAATATTTATAGGGCCCAAGGGTTGACTACCTGGAAATAAACAGTGTTACTTTTGATACCACAATACATATTTCTAGAACAGAAATTAGTTATTTAATTCTCCTCCTGCATGTGTGTCCAGTATCAAAAGAGACCGTGGAAGGGAGTGTTCAATACTAACTCCTCACAGCTCACTCCTGGGTTGTTATGCAGAGCTCCTCTGTATGAATGTCCCTGTCATTTCCATCCTGGTGTCCCCATCACCTTCATCCTGGCATGGCAGCTGAGTGAAATGGGGACAGCTTTCAGAGCGTCTCCTGCGAGTGTCACTGTGCAATCACTCTAGAATTGCTGAGCATCACTGCCTGGGTGGGGATTTGGCCCAAAACAGGGAAGGAAAATATTCCTCATGGCCTGACATGCTGCCAGTGCTGCTGTTGGCCAAACACTCTGGATTTTGGGCACTAGTCCCCCCTGGCCTGTTCTCTGGCTGCTCACCCCTCCTGCTAGAACTCTGGACTCTGCTTCTCCCTTCCTGCCTCTGGCTCAGGCTCCCACTCCACCTAGGCAGATGGTGGGGCTCTGAAGGGCTGCAGTAACTCCTGAAAGTCCCGGTGCTGGTGGGAAGCAGACCAGGAGGAGAGGACCCACTGAGGGGGCAGGGCAAGGGCAGGTTTATTTATGATCCCCTTTCATCCCTGCTCTGACGCACTTGGCTGTTCTGAGCCTCCCACACCTTCAAAAGCCACTTGTTCCAGTTTCTTTTCAGGTAAAACCTCACTTTTGGCTTAAAAAGCTCTCTTAGCAGGAAGAACTCATCCAGCAAATCCACCTTAAACCTCTTGCTGCTCAGGGCCCTTCTTCCTACCTCAGACACAACTGCTGGACCCCCAGATGCTGGGGGCATGTGCAGCCTCTGCCCACCCACTGCCCACATACCCACTAAAGCCCCTCCCACAGCAGGGTGAGAAGAGGCAGAAGATGCTCCCACCAAGCCCTGGGCTGTCACAGCAGCTCTGGTGGGAATGGAGCAGCCAAGACTGGAGAGGGAGGAAAGCAGTGACAGGCAACAGATGGAGGTGTGATTTCTTTTGTCAGGAAATCAATAAATCAGGGGGTCTGGCACTCCTTTGGCATCTCATCCCACTCAGACATCCAGGTGGGAGGTGAGGAGTTCAGGGAACTGAGGGCTCTGCAGTGCGACTGAAGCTGAAGTCCAGAAAACATCTAAAAATAGCACCTGGATGATCCTTCACCCCCTTAGTCATATGTCTCCCCAAAGTATGGATCAGACCAGACTGGATTTCAGCTGAAGGCCTGCCCTTTCCCAGCAGGACCTTTAGTGAGGAGTCAGGTGTGTTCAGAGCAGCCCACCAGTGTCATTTCATCACTGGTGATGAAGGTGGAGTGGGAGTGGGGGTGGGATGTGGAATGGAAATGCCTCTATTTCCTTTTACAAGCAGATCCACCCGAGACGAAAGCCAGTGTTTTTGATTTCTCCTTTTACCTTGCAGCAGTTATGTTGCTTATGTCCGAGCATTTTTGGCCATTTCAAACTCAACATTCCTAGTGAAAACAACCAGAAAAGGTACTTGATGGTTTAACTTGTGACAGTTTACTTCCCAGTCCCCTCTTAGCATCAGCTGGTCTCGGTTTCAGAATTAGCAATGGTAATTGATACCTGACCACCGGAAAACTGTTCCTGGGCTGTGCTCCTGTCAGCCCCGGTGACAGCTCCGTCAGTCACAAGGTGATTTATGCAGGCTGAGGGCCTCACAAGGATTGTTTTGGTGCTCGTGCCTGCAAACTGATTTTATTTTCTCCTCATTGCCTCTCATTCTCGCTCACAAGTTGGTGCTCATTGTGATCGTTTGTTTGTACCAGCGTAAGAAGGGGTGAGCACCGCATTGGTTACAGAGATGGACACAGACACGAGGATGTGCACACACACATCTGGAGCTGAGAGCGAGTCCACATCCCATGGCTCCTGCACACAGGAGCAGACTCATAATCCTTTAATCCATCCTCCTGTCCCTTGATGGGTTGGGTAGATGCCCTGGGTATGTGGGAGTACCCAAAAGTGGTGGGATTTGCGGTTCTGTATGAGGCACAGTGCTGCCAAGGAACTGCCAAGATGCAGTGGGACTGTCCAGGGACTCTGCTCCGTCTGCCCTCAAGGACCAGAGCTGTAGTGCAGAGATTGGCTGGCACGACTTCAGGACCCCTCAACAGCCATCCTGAGGTGTCTGGCAATGCCTGTGGTGTGCCTGATGCTGCCAGAATTGCTCCTTCACCATCTTCTTGTGGGCTGGAATGAGGTGCTGTCTGCTGGGGAGGGTGGGGAGCTGTAAACCTTCGCCTGAACGTGTGTGGCACTGCCCTGAGAGATGGAGTGTAGGAGCAGCTGATCCCCACAGGAAAGACTCACATCCCGACCCCAGCCCTGTGCTGGAATCAGCTCGCTGCCTGAGGGTGGGCACCTGCAGCCACAGTGTGTCCCAGCTCCAGCCAGGACACGCAGAGGCAAACACAGCCCTGAGGAGCCCAGAAAGGCTCAGCAAGCAGCAGGGAGGTACAGAGAAAGCACTCACCAGTGTTAGCACACAGCCAGAAACCAAATAAAAGGCCTTTTGTCCTCCTCCTCATTAGCCTGTGTGTCTCTCTATGCAGGGGAAGTAATTATCCATTTCTTCATGCTGTTGTGAAGTCTCCTCTTCCCCTTGGTTCATGCCCAAACACCTTGTCTGCAGAGTCAATTGACTTGCACAATGGATGTTTCTCTGTTCCCTGAAAGGGCTCTGTGTTCCTTGTGTTCCATGTGTTTGGGCTTTGTCTGCCTTTGTTTTGCTTTTTTTTCCCTCTGGTGCCCACTTAATTAACCAAATAGGGGCAATTTTGCCTTTAGGGAGGTATTAATCCCCCAACTGGGAGCAGCAGCTCCAGCTGTCCAGGCTGTGCCTGTGCTCCCGTGCAGGGTTACTCACCAGTGCTGAGCAGGATGGACTTGTGAGAACTCACGACTCTGGACCCTCCAGCTCCAGGAAAAGAAGATTCAAGGTTATGAAAGTGAAATCTCTGTTCTCTCCCACCAACCTTTACCCAGGGGAATCTGAATTCCTGTGGCCCAAAGAACAGGAGGTGAATTCCTGGGGCAGCATCTCATGGTGGCTGAGGAAGGAATGGCTCTGGTTGTTCCAAGTTTTAGTTCAGTAGGTAAATTGTGTGCCCAGCTTTTGTACAATGTATGAACAGCCATAAAGCCTTGGACCTGTGTGGGACAGGATGCTCCTGAATGGAATGGGATGCTCTATGTGGTACAGGATGTCCCTGAGTGGGATGTGATGCCTGTGTGCCATTTTGACAGCACAAATGGTCTCCCATTTTGGTCTTGAGCTCTTAAAACCCACCTTCTGCCTCCTAGCAATGACTAATTGGGAAGATGTTGTTGAATTAAGACTACTGATGTCCCCTCCTGAAGTTTAGGCTGGTAATAAAATCACTTGATAACGTTTCTGCTCTTACTAAAATTAATTACCTGCCATTTTTATGTCTGTTAATGATTTGTTTGTGATGCTTGTCATTGCTGTAATGGGGGATCAGTGACTGATGGACCTCCTTTCTTTATGAGTATAATTAAAAAGACAGCAATTAAGGTATTTATGCAGAAATAACACCCAGCATCCAAACCTTGGATGGCATGTGGGATCCACACTATTCATCAAATGCCACATTCACAGTTACAGGCTCCTGCCTGATTTACATCAGGTTGCTGGAGTGGGGTGTGATCTCCTGGCACATTGCTGGGGAAGCAACAAGTGGGAGCTGCCACAGTAGACACGTGATGGTTCAGCCAAGGATGAGGAGCACTGTGGGCAGCGAGCATGGTGTCTTTCCCCCCACCTTCCCAGCATCTTGGTAAGTGATGGTTCTGATAGCCCGGGGTAACCCCCTTCTGACACCAGACATGGAGCTTGTTTGTCTTTTGGATGCCACCAGGATATCACAGAATCACAAAACTGTTTAGGTTGGAAAAGACCTCCAAGATCATAAATTCCCACCATTAACCCAGCACTGCCAGGTCCACCACTAAACTATCTTAGCACATTAAGAGTGACTCTGTTAGAGGATGGCAAGGACCTTGTCCCTCAGCTAGTTCCTACGTGCACTGATATCCATGTCCTTTCAGATCCTGCAGCTGCAAGGTGTCTTATCTCCTAGGTTCAGAATCTGCAGCTACCCCCCAGCAGCCCCTCAGCTCCTTGGTGTCCACCAACCCATGCGGGTGTTTGAGACATTTCACAGTCTCAATGTCCATGGGGGACATTTAAATTCAGCGGGTTTGTCTGGGAGAATATCTCCAGCTCTGAGCGGGAAGGTCATTTCCAGCTCACTGCCTGTCACCAGCCATTTGGGGCAGTGCTCAGAGAGGCTTTGGCAGGAGATCTGTCACTTGTGGGTCTCAGTGGTCCAGATGCCGTTGGATGTGCTGACACACAGTGTCTGACAGGCAGAGCATTGGTACAGCCAAGTTCTGGCTTCTCCTCCAGCCCACCCAACCTGCTGCTCCGTGGAGCTCTCAGATCTCTTGATTTTATACTCTCTTTTGGTTTGGGGTTGGTTCCCCAGGCCCCCAGATGTGCAGGCAGCATCACTCAGCCCTCACACAGCTGATTCTGGCCCTCAGGCAGCACATTCCATGTTGTTCTTTGTTTACCATCACAAGTTTTGGGGCCACAGTTTTGTCCTGGCTGCTTGGGATGCCTGTGGAAGTGGGCAGTGCTATGGATCTGTGGGAACTATCTCCATCCCCCCTCATCTTTCTGCTCTCCTTGCACAGAGCCCACATTACTATTGATAAATCTGTGGAGGTTTTCCTGGTAATCTCTTGGTTTCTTCTGTCACAAAGGTCTGTTTTTAAACTGGTATTTTCACAGCCAAAATGTGGAGGTGAGGTTTATTGTAGGATACAGATCATAGCCTTGTAATGAGGCTGTTCACATTGGAGCTGGGAGTATGCAGGGCTGCATCCCTGTTCTGCTTGTTTAGGGTCTCTGTAAAGCTACTCCACCCCATGCTGGGTATGAGAGTCACTGAGCCAAGCCCAGGTGGTGCAATGAGCACCAGTGTCAGTGTGGCATGGTGGGACATATTTCATTGAAACATGGAATCATTTAGGCTGGAAAATCCCTCCAAGTTTTTCAAGTACAACCATTCCTCCAGCACTCCCAAGGCTACTGCTAACCTATGTCCCCAAGCACCATATCTACACATCTTAAATTCCACATGTTCGGAGCTGTCCCTCCCAAATCTGTCTGGTGCCATTTGGGGACAGCTTGCAGGAGGATGTGTGGGGTTGCTCCAAACCTCCTGTTCTTATGGACCATCTCCAGAGCTCCCCCACGTCGCACAAAACTTTGTCTATCTTTCAGTAAACAAAAGATCAGAACAGGCCTCAGAAAAACAGCTTCTCATCAGATTCACTCTGAAAAAGGAAATGGGTCCTCACAGAACCAAAGTTTCTGACTCTGTTTCAACCATGTCTTAATATTCTAAAAGTATTTTAAGGTATTTTTGGAACTTTGGGGCTTTACTTTGGTAGGAGCCCTCGCATTGAGACCAGGAGGAATCTGTGATTTATTCACAGCTTACATTTGTGAGTTAAAACTTGCTGGAAAGTCACATCTATCTCTAATTACAATAAAAGACATAACCTGTCCTCTCCCAACCCCTCTGTGCTGGGAAAACCTGGAAACAGCAGCACTTGTCACATGGACTTCACGGCGCTGGTTTGCCACTCCTATCAGTTCACCTGAGATTTTTGGTATTGGCAACTGCAACTGTCCCTAATTTATGTCGAGTGATGCCTCAGCATTGCAGGCAGGGCCAGGGCAGTGAGGGAGCTGGGTGCCTTTCACCCTGCCAGGGACAACGTGCCATCGGAGCAGATGGACAGAGAGCAGGGGACGTGCCATGGGGGTCATGTACGACCCCGCATTTTGAGCCAATGCTTATGCAGAGTGGGAACAATATTCCCTGTGTCTGATTAGCATTAAATATTTCCCAATCCATGAGGTCCCGGTGTGCATCAGCATATGGCAAGCTGCCTCAGCGCTGGCCACCGTGAGGAGGGGATTCATTAGTAAGACATTTTTATATATGAAAAGAAAAACATTACAATCCCTGTGGCTGGCAGCAGGCTGGTATTTTACAGTTCTGGAAGGAATAGGAGGATCTGCTCGTTGGCATGCTGCCCTGAAATGTTTACCAGCAAACATTTGTCCTTGTTTTCTTAAATAAAAACATTGCATATTGCGTGTTGGAGTAACAGCCTTCAGGAAACAGGCCCTTTGGAAAGGAATGGGCAGTAGAATCTCTGGCTGCAGAAAGGCACTTCTCTACCTTTAAACACATATATACATGTTTTTTGGGGGAGAGTTGAGCTTGGAAGAGGGAGGATGGAGGAGGTTGGCAGCAGAGCCATTAGGAGCGCTGGGAAGCAGATATGGAGATGCAAGGGTATGGAAGCACCAGGAGCAGCACAGGGAAAAGGATGGGGAAGCAAGTGTCGTTACATCTAATGCCAAGCTTGGGCTGAACCCGAGGCACTGCAGATTGTACCAAGACCGCATCACACACTGTTGATCAGACGGCGCCTTTGCTCCAGTAACGCAAAGGTGGCACCAAGGGACAACTCATCACACAGACATTTCTCTTCCTGTGGGCAAATGGTGCATGAAGATGCAGAAAACCAAAAGACAAAACACAGTGGGCAGCAGTGTCATCTGGGCACTGAAAGTTAGCAAATGAAATTCCCCCTAATAGATGTTGACTCCTGAAATATGTAAGAGGCTCCTGCCCTGGGCTGCAGGGGCTGTAGGAACAGCAGCATACACTTCCTCTGGATGGAGACCCTGAGATCACCCACCCCAAGACCCTCCTGCAGTTCCCAGGCATTCCCAGGGGCCAGCTCCTTTGGTGATTCTACTTCCCAAGTCCTCCCACTGGTGGCTGCAGGCAGAAAACTGTGTCAAACTGGAGGCAGGTTCAGCTTAACTCAGCCTCCTCATGGGTTTGGGGTGCAGCACAGAAAACTTTCTTTTGAATCCTTCCCAAATTACATGACCTGCTTTAAAATGCTGATGCCACATCCTGGGTCAGGAAAAGTGGTGATTCCCATCAGGTGTGTCAGCATGGGGCCATTCACAGTAACACATAGGTGGATTGAGCAGATGAGCTCTTCATTCTCCCCACAGAAACCCCCACAGGAGCGGGCCCAAGGAAGAGGTACATTAGCCATGGCCCTGGTGGAAGACTCTAGCACTGGAGCCCAACTTTGGAGGTCACCAGGAATCCTAGAAGGACCACCAGGTCTTTGTTCTCAGCTCATCTCCACTGAGCATCCTCTGCCTGCACCAATGCTGCTACAGAGACCTCCCTTCCCTCTGCGCCCCTGGAACGTGGTGGCTCTCAAGGTCCATGTGCAAGGATTTTTCTTCCATTGCTTCCCCCTTGTTGAATAAGCGGTGGCAAATTAGGTCATGTGGAGCTAAATTGAGCATTAACTGTTTTCCTTCCAGAACTGTGACTGCAGCCTCTCTGGGGAAATCAAAACCATTTCAAAATGTGACTGGGATCAGATCGCTTCCCCTCCAGTGCTGGAGACTTCTGAGCTTTTCAGAGAGGACTTTGGGAGAAAGAACCTGGTGAAGATCAGAGCCCACAGAGGATGAAAATGGGCTGGGAAGTCCTGAATGTACAGAATGGTGCCTGCAGGTGTAATGGGAAAAGTTGAGTGCAGGGAATTACTCTAGCAGTGAGGTTGGGCTGGGTAGGACAGAGCCTCTGGCTACACATACCGCAGTCACTCTGTGGGCTCTCTCCTCCTTCCCACTCTTTTCCCAAACTGCCCTCTTCACAGGGCTTGTCCTCACATGCTGGTTCCATGGATATATTCCAGGTAAGTTAATGAGACCTGAGAGGTGCTCGTGGCTGCTCCAGCATCAATGAAATCACTCTCTCCAGTGTGTGAGATGGTGATAAAATCATCAGGATCAGCTCAGCCTGGCCCTCAGACCCCCACCAGGGGGTCCATCCTTTGAGGTACTTCAAGCCCACATGGTGGACAACAATAGCAAAACCTCAAGGCATTTACAGGGCTGGGTGACTTCTCTGAGGGGGCCTGCTCCTTTTCCAGGTAGGACCTGATTTTGAATGCTGTGTGTCCCAATTCCCACTATGTGTCTCCTTTCCCACTGCACAACAGACCAAGTTAACCTGGACCATCACATTGTGATGACTCATCTCCAGTTACATACCAGTCTTCTGCCAGGGCAGAACCATCCAAGGGCTCCTAGAAATCATGGAATCACATGGTTTGGGTTGAAAGGGACATCTAGTTCCATCCTCCCTGCCATAGGCAGGGACACCTTCCACAGACCAGGTTGCTCCAAGTCCCATCCAACCTGGACTTGAACACGTCCAGGGGTGGGGAAATCCCGCACAACACTCTCCAACACAGGTATCCACCTGTGCTGGTACTCAGGTGGTCGTGGCTTGTTGGCTTCAGCTAGCATGAGCTCCTTCCTGACTGGTGATTTACTGCCTTGGTGTTCATTGCCAGGGGAAATTATCCAGATTAATCACAACCACTACAATAAAATTCTGTAATAAAAGCCTAAATGAAATAAAAGTTGGTCGAGTGATTCATTGATGGAAATCCCTCCCTTGGTCCCAATGAAACTATGTGCTGTAATCTCTGTCACACTGTTACCTTCAGTTTTCTGCCTTTAATCCATAAAACACTGTTATAGTTTAGAGATATCCTACAGGCTTGGAGAGCTGGAAGAGGGATAATTTCTGCCAGAAGAATGTAGGTCTGGAGGACCTCTGCTCTGTGGACAGGCTGGAAGAGCTGGGCTTGTTCAGCCTGAAGAGGACAAGGCTCTGGGAGACCTGAGAACCCCTTCCATTGCCTGAAAGGGCTCCAAGAGAGCTGGAGAGGGACTTTGGACAAAGGCCTGGGGTGACAGGACAAGGGGGAATGGCTTCCCACTGCCAGAGGGCAGGGTGAGATGCAATTTTGGGAAAAAATTCTTCCCTTTGTGGGTGCGTCCCCTCCCTCAGCCCCCAGACCCATGGTACTGAGAGCAGGATCCCATTCTGCACCTGCACCCAGTGCCAGCACAGGAAAGGGAGATGGCAGCACAATGGACTCAGATGCTTTGATACGCAGGGTGAGAGTTACACCTGAGTTGTTTCAAGAGTGGCAGAGCAGAAGGCTGGATCCATGGAAGCTGGTGACAGTAGAAAGGCAGTCTGTGGCTGGCCAGGCCTCCCTCTGGAAGCACCCACCTGATGTAGACTTTACTTGCTGCCTGAGGTGAGCAGCTAATTCAGGCTGTGTATCACGAAAGTCCATGTGCTCAGAAGCTGCAGGAGCCTGGTCAGCCCCCCAGGACCTCTGAGTGTCTCTAGGAAAATCCTTATATATATGGAAATCCCTCCTGCACTCAGCAACACTCTGCCAGCCAAAACTGGAGGACAAGTGCTGCACAAGCGGAGAAGAAAACCCTGAGATGGTGGTCTGGGTGTCTCAAGAAAACAGCTGATATCCTCTGAAAACAGGTTATGTCTCTTCCTGATGATCCTCACTTGATCCTTCCTCCCTGCCCTGTAATTGCTGTGCTTGGGCACTGTCAGGCTCCTGGAGCAGCAGCACCCAGGTGCTCCTGCAGCTTGTTTGATGGGAGTTGGGAAGGAGTTGTAAGTGGTCTGGTAAGGCTTGGAAGGGACCTTAGAGATCATCTAGTTTCAACCCCCCTGCCATGGACAGGGATGCTAGGATGCCTACTGGATTTTCCTGGGATACCTGTCCTAAGTACCCCGGAGATATCACTGAACATATGTGACCTTTGGAAAAACACCCACATTTCCCAAAAACACAGTTTCCCAGCCAAAGCTGAATGTTCTTTAATTAGCCTCGAGTTTGGATAAGGCCGCTTTAAGTAGATCCTTGGTTTTGCTGAGTTATGCAGAACAAGATTCCAAGTTTCTGCCAGGAATAAAAGTATGTTTGCACAGATGGGAAGGTTACCTGGTTCCCTCCATCTGAGATGGGTTATTTGCCATCACCATGTTTGCACTGGAGTCGTGAAATGAAGGCATGTTGATTGAAAACCTTGGAGCAGCTGTTGTCTCGGCATCCCCCAGGAAACTGTCACTGCTGGCTTTTCTTCCTGTGGAAGTGACAGTGCAGATCATTCTGGGGAATGAGTGTTTTGCCGAGGAGGGATTTGTGTTGTGCTGCCAGGGGAATAGCAAATTCCTGCTTGATGCATTAAGCAACGTGTAAAAAATTAATCAAAACTGCATTTATTATACATGATAGTGGGAAAAAAAAACAACCAGTATGGCCTTCTGCTCCTCATTAACTGCCTTAAAAATGGCTCAGGAGGAGAGGGAAAGTGCCTTGGCTTAGCAGAAAGGCTTCAAAATAAGAGTGTTGCCATTAAGCTTTGCTGAGGTGACCCAAAAACAATTTGGTGTGGGAGCACTTGAACCTTCCCTGGATAAAGTGCAGTCCCTGAGCCAGCAGCCAGGAACAACTCAAGGTATTGTGGTGTACTGGAGTCTTCATCTCCTGGGGTCCCTTCTTCCTGTGAGCAGTCACCTGGCTGCAGGACTCCTGTGTGGCATTGGCCAAAGCTGGTGCTGGAGCAGTAGTGGCTCCTTCTGTCTCTGTGGCTGGCTTTTTCCATTGTGGATGCAGTGGTGCAGCGTGGGCATGGCCAAGGGGTGTGATTTTGCAGGTGGTTTCTGCTCCAAGAAAGGCACCCAGCTGGCATCCTCTGCCTTAGTTTCTCCTCTGTGTTTGGTGGGCACCACATGTCCCACTACACCTGGGGAAGCTTCCACAGCCTTCCACATTTTATTTCCTTTTTATTTATTTTCCATTTTCCATGGCCTGTCTCAGCCATGACTCATTGCTCTGGGCATCCCTAGTCCCTGCAGGGGAGGTGGGTGGTGGTGAGGGTGCATCTAGCTGATGAGTGATCTCAGATGGATGACAAGGGGCTGCTACTGCAGCAGATGGAAGCTCCTGGCCCCCCATCACTGGCAGTGGATGGACTTGGCTGCTCCTCTGCTCCATTTAAGCAGAGGTTTGGTAAAGGGTGTACAAGACTGTAGTCAATGACTGTGAAAACAACATAAACCCAGGAAGGTAAATTGTTATTTCCAAGGTTACAACTGCATGGAGACATGACAGCATCCTTCCTTGATGGAGGGGAAAACCAACAACAAAGCGGCTTCTGGGCTGACTTAGAGCAGGAAGCACTGAAGTAGAATAAAGGGAAGGAGCTGGAGCCTGTTGGAGGATAAAAAGCTGTGTTAAACTGCAGGGTGAATGAAAATCCTGGTGACCAGGAGCTCTAGATTGGCTGCTCCAGCAAAAGTCCTGGTGCTGGTGGAAGCATTGCCCAGCAGTGGGCATGTCTATGGGAGCCACAAATCTCAGAGCAGCAGGTGACAATGTTCTGAGGAGCAGTGTGAGGATTTGAGATTGGAGATGTGGGAGTGGAGATGTAACTGAAGAGCTCTTGCTGTGATTTATTATTTGTTCACTTGAAGCATGATGATGCTGCCTAAAGAGCCTCTTGGAGCTGAAGGAGGGAGTAGGAGAATAAGGAATCTCTGGCAGTAGTGCTCGCAGGCAAAGCCACCAGAGATGTCAGGAGTGGGTGTAAATCCCCTTTTTTCTACCCTGCTTCTAGAGTTGCTTCATGTCATCCTTTGAAGGAATCTCTGATCTGAGGAGCTGCTCAAAAACCCCACTCTGGAGTTTGTTGTTCTGCTCAATCGCTTCAGGATCCATTTGAAGGATAGACTGAGAATTCCCTCATATCCATGCCCTTCCCATTGTGTTGCCACGAGGCTAATGCAATAATTTGGCATAAGCTTATTGGGATCAAGGGGCACCCAGATGGTGCAAAGGCATTGGGAGCTTTGCAGAGGGGCTTAAGTCTCAGGAGCCTGGACCATGGCAGGAGAAAGGGCTGGCTGTCCCACCACAGGTGGGAATGCTATGTGTGTGTGTGGAGGTGGAGAGCACAGGGAGTTGCTGGGCACTCTTGTGGGGGAGGGCTGAAGGCTCCTGCGTGTACCAGCCTCTTTACTCATGAAAATGAGGAAACTCATCAGCGTTGCCAAGCCTGAGAGTTGATCTGTGCTTGTCTGAATGTGGCTGAAACAGCTTGAAGGGTAGGGAGAGGTCAGTTTGTGGGAGGAGATGGGGTTCCTGGCAGGGTGCTCCTGTCCTGCATCCCAAAAACCAGAGGTGTCAGAGGTCTTTCATAGGATGGGGAAGTGTCCCCTCACCTTAAATAACTCCCTTAGCATTGTCTCCTCTGCCTCCTCTGTGGCTGCAGCCCTTGGAGTAGCAAGAGAAAGGCTGGAGTTGTCAGTGCTGAGAAATCTGAGAAATTGTATATTTTTTGGGAAAAGGCAAGAAAGGTAAAGAGAAGTTTTATTTTTTTTACCCAGCAGTTAAAATTGCATGGTTAAAAAAAAAAAAAAAAAAAGGAAGAAGAAGAAAGAAATGAAAGAAGAAAAGCAGGTGGGAGGGAAATGGATCTGGAAAGCAGGTCTCTCAGAGTAAGGGGGAAATTGTTCAGAGAGAAAATTATTGCAAAATGCTGTGTGAATAAGATTTTACCCTGTCAGACAGAATATGCAGCTGAGGGAAAGGTTGGGCTGCTGGCAGCAGTGTTTGGTTCTGACTGTGATTTCGACAAGGCAAGAGCTGCTGGAGCAGGGCCTGGCAGAGACAGAATTCTCCTGTTTGTAAGAGGAGATGGGTGGCACTCTGCTGGAAAATTGCTCCTTGAAAAATGGAGTTTGAGTGAAGTGATTCAGAGAGCCAGGGTAAACTGAAAAGTGTAACTGTTTAGGGCAATGCTGAAATGTTTAATTCTGAGATTTATTTTTTTTTAAAGAAAACAAGCTTGTTTCTCTTTCCAAATTTGTGATCTGAAATGCGATGTAAGTTTTTGGATTTTTTTTTTTTAAATTAAAATGAAACAATGCCCTCAAAATGAAACAGTTCAATAAGAAAATGGTAACATTTTCACTTTAGAGTAATCCAGAGTGGTTTTATTTATTTCCTTGTTTTAGTGCTAGACTGACCAATAAACACTTTTCCCTGCTCTGGTGTGGGTATGTGAGTGTCGAGGGAGCTGCTGCAGAGTCTGGGAGCCCTTTTTGTACTGAGGGGGGAAAATGTTGTTGAAATGTTGCAAACACACATGTCAAGAACATGATGAGGGGTTATGAGGTTATTTGTGTCTGGCCGTTGCAGGCACTGGCTGTATCACTGGGTTTTCATTGGAAAATCAATAATAATTGTGTCTCTTGCAGACCCATGGGGATGAACTGGTCATTCAAGTCATCTTTGATCTAAACCCTTGGAAGGTTTTGGGAAAAGAGTAAACTCATGTAAGGCCAACACAATGTTAAAATGTGGCTATTTCTGCCAAGCTTTCCCTGGGGAGCTATGCTTTGACCACCACGCTCAGCCTGGGGGTGGGGTCAGAATTTGTCACTCCTGACTCTTTTGAGCCAAATCAGCTCATGGACAGAGTTGCATAGGGACATTGTCTGTGCAGGGTTGTCTGTGCAGCACCAAAGTGTCTGTCTGTTGTCCTATTTTGATCCTTGTGCACCCACCCACATCTCACAAATGTCTTGGACAAAGCACTTTAATCACTGCTGGAGTAGTTGGGGTTGAGCCACTTTGGGCTTTGTGTGCCTCCGTGATGATATCCTCTTTAAAGTTTGGGGAAACATGCAGCTTCAATCATTATAGGAAAGTTGGAGAATGTTCAAACCTTCACAGGAAATGTCACATGGCTCTTGGGCATGGCCCAGTGTGCTGGAGTTTACCCTGGCCATACAATGGTGCCTGCAATGGGTGTGTTAGTAAGTGTAATAAATTAGTAGTAGTAATTTAATTTACTCATCAAATTAGTAGTAGTAGTTTACTCATTAAATAGTATTGCATGTTATATTCTTATATACATATATATATGTATATATAAGCAATGTTCTGTTAAGGTTGGGAGACTGTAAGTTGCTGAATAGTTCATTAATCTGTCAGCATTGTAAGCTGATAGTCATGCTGCTTGCACTTCTTAAGCTAAAAAGGCCTTGCTGAATAAGTATTTTGTATTTTATTTTTCTAAAAAGCATATTGTCTCTTAGCACGCATAAAGTAACGAAAGGAAGGACAAAGATCAAAGGGTCAAGAATGAGAACGATACAGAGGATCCAAAATGGACATTTGGAGATACCCACACAATGAACTACACACGGGGCCCCAAGGACGAAGGGCTAATTAAAACTATGGACAGGAAAGTACCTGGCAACTGAAACGGGCCTGCAGGGAAGCCAACCAGAACCAGACCTGCAAACTCGGATCCAATAGAGGAATAACAAGTGACTATGGGAGGGGAACTGATAAGGGAATAAAAGTTACTGTTTTTGCTTACTGCGCTTGCGTGCTGTGAGTGGAGCAGGGGTCTCCCCGGCAGCCCAGCGCGCTGTTTTGCCTATTTGCCTTTTATATAAATCTTCAATAAATCTTTATTGCTATATTACAGCCTAGCATCATTTACCTATAACAGTAAGGGTCTTAGAGAATCTTTTCAGAACTCATCACTGGCCACAGACATCCAAAGTAAGAGCTGGGTATCAGAATATACAGATTTGATGTTGTTTGACATGATCTGGAGTGTCCTCACTGACATTCACTGCCTTTCCAGGAGCCTTTGCGTCTCCCATAGAGCCCATGGAAATGGACAGGTTATCCTAAGGCTTCCACAATGGCATGAGACACCTTCACCCAGTGTTTTCTTGGAGGTAAGGTGGCCTCTAGGGCCCCACAGGATTTATTTTGGGGTGCTGGCTCATTTACCACATAACTTGGTACTGATATTGAGCGGATGTGTTTTGGGAGTGGATTCAACATCTGCTGCTGAACAGTTTTACGGTCACTCTGGTTTTCATCCTGCAGATGCCAGACATGTTCAGGGTCAACTTAGGCTTTGCTCTGTGAGGCAGATTTAATACCTGCATTTGCTCTGTATTTCTTAAGGAGAAGCAGTTCAAGCATGAACATTTTGCCCTTCAGGAGACATCCATCAACACAGCTTTTCCACTTGGCAATAATCCCGGCACCAATCCTGGCTTAACAGCATCACTTCCGTTGCTCTGTCAGGCTCTCCACCATGGCACAAGCTGCTGAACACAGTGAGTGTTTTGGGTGATTTGATAAGATGCTGCCTTGCTGAGTACCATGGATGTGGAGTGCTGTTGGTCACAGTGCAATCCGTCAAGATCTGGTGGTTTGAAGAAGATCAAAAAATCATAGAATAGTTTGGGTTGGAAGGGACCTTTAAAGGTCACCTCATCCAAGCCCCAAAGATACTGTGGTTGTGCTGGGATATGTGTGATAAGACATTGCTGTTCACCTTGAAGGTGAAGGTAATGCTTTAAACTGCTGGTAAATCCAGGACCTGGTCTGAAGCCCAGGGTATTACTGCAATGAGTGAGAGCCTGGTCATTCATACGTGGGAGCGGTTCATGGATTTTGGCAAAATGATGATCCTGTCTGCAATGAACAGGCATCACTATAAGGGCATTCATTGCCCTTGCTGAATCACACAACTATGCCTAGGTGTTTCAAAAAATAACCAAAGTCCAGTTAAAACTGCATGAATTCCAGCCTGGGATGGCACCGTCCGTTTGCACGCCGGAGTCGCCTGCATATCCATGAATTGATCCCAGACACAGGGCTGAGAGGGAGTTATCAGGGAGGTTGGAACCTCCCTGTTGGCAGTCATGATGTTGTTTGTGCCTGACAGATTGGCAGCCTGTGAGGAATTACCTCATCGACCTCGGTGCCCGATGGTGACAGGTCCCTCCCATTGCATTATTGTTTACTCTGTCACAGTGGCTTTTGGCAAAGGAGAAGAGGGGAAACAGCTGGTGCTGTAATGTGGGGACACTCCTGACACGGCTCCTAGCCACTCCCAGGACCCAGACAGACTCCACACTGGGAGCCAGCCCTTCCCACTTCGATGCTCAGTGCAGGGTCCTGTTAGTGACAGCAGGGTGGGACACTGGCCACCAGCATCCTGTCCCACTGAGCACTGCCACCTTAGAGCTGCACAAGGAGGGGAGTGTTCCTTAGTACTTGGGGATTGCTCATAGCAAACATCCTTTTTTCCTTGTGTCAGGTGTATCAAGTCCTGACCTCTTTCCCAGGGGGTGCGAGAGCTTGTAAGCTCTTCTCCAGACCTTCCTCATTTGACTCTCTTTGTAAGGAAACAACCAACCCTCTCAGATGCAACACAACAGAATGTTTCTGAATTTTTTCTTCATTGTTTTTTCCTCAGAGCCCCTTTTCATCAGGATGCAAGTTTTTTTTTTTCCCATCCAAAATAAGGATGGTTATGAGACCTCACTCAATGCCAAGGATCAGCTGGGGCTGACTGAAGAGCAGCAGTGAGTGAGCAGTGGTGGGGGTGCTGAGTCCCCACCAAGGGACCCCTGTTCCCTGACACATCCCTTCCACTCCATCCCTGATCCCCTTTGCCAGGAGCTCCCAGCCAGGACCCAGCAGACACAGGGGTTCAGGATAGCTGTGCCCAAGCACAGGCTCCTTGACCAAACCTTTGCTCTGTCCAGCAGCATCACGAGTCTCCCATTTCTGTCCAGCTTCATGTATAGGACAGTCATAGGGGGTTGGAAATCCATGGATGTGTCCATGCCTTGGTACTCTTGTGTGTGGCAGCCAAGGCTGTCACCAGCTTGGGAATACAGGAAAGAAAATTTTTGTTAAATACTAACCCTTGCCATAAAAGATAGAAATATTGACTGAACATCCCAGAATTTCATGACTATCCATATATTTTAGTGAGGGAAGTTACAGCTGTGGCTCATACATAAAAACTGACTCCTAATGATTCCTGGGTGGAAGCAGTGCTTCCCAATCTATGCTTTTTGGTTTAATACAATGTCCCAGCACAATGCCATCAGAAGGAGCCACAGTGGTTAAATCCATACAAGCCATGCTTCCCAAGAACAGCTCCTGGATTTCCTTTCTCTCTCTATGGCATTTATATTCCTTGTATTTATAGAGAGAATACAGTGCACAGCCCCAGCACTTCCTTTCCTGCAACTAAGAAAACCATTCTATTTTTTTATTTTTTATTCCTTTTTGTTTGTTTGTTTGTTTGTTTTTAATAAGGCTGAAATAAACAGCCAGGCAACAGCATCAGGATGCAGGGGGCTGTGAGTTGGGGCTGAAGGGGTGAATTCTCTCTTGATTCAGAGGGATTAAGTGAGAGATGTGTCAGAACCATGGGCCAGGTGGGCTGGAGACCTCAGGGCTGGTTCACTAGGACTGGGAAGGATGCAGGAGAAGAGAAGCCCATCACCCCAGTGGAGCTCATCACTCACCGTAGCCTGGCCCTTTCCCCATGCCATGGCCACATCTCAGCCAACTCTGTCACTGGCAGCCCCTCAGGAAGCCCTGGATTAATCTTTTCCTATTTTTATTTTTTTAATTTAAAAATCCAGCTGCCTGCAGATGCATGTGCAGCCTTGGTGACTCCTCAGCCTGAAAAGCTGCTGAGTGGATAAACGGTTTGAAATGGTTGATGCAGAAACTGGGTCTTGGCATTTCCAGAAGGAGGAGTTCCCATGTCTTTTCATTTTACAAAGTGCTTGGAAATGACTTAAAAGATCAGCTGAAATGGAAGTGAAATTGTTTGAAGTTCTCTAAATATGTGTATATGGATACACACACAAGGGAAAAAAGGAAGAAAGGGGGAATTCTGATTTCAACTGTTTTCTTTTTGTCTTTTCTTTTTGCCTTAGGTATATTCATTTTATTTCGGCTTTTCATATGGTTTTGTAATAAGGCTCTTACGTTTTATTTTTAATTTACTTGAAGATGTTTCTGGTGTCAGGATGCAGCTTTCTTTGCTCATCAGCAGCCTGGGGAGCAGGGAAGGAGACACAAAACCTTGAAGTGCCCTGACGTTGGTGATGACAGAAACCACCCATTCTAGGTGTTAGGGAAGAAAAGAAAACCTCTGTGCAACATGACTGTAGCCATAATAAAGGGTTACACAGCACCCAAACCCCAAACTACGGGGTTACATCACAGAGGTCTGAGTGTATGGCTCGTGCAGTTACCACTGCCTGGGAGGTGTTTTCCAGCACAGGGCTGAAGAATTCCAGCTCTGATGCAATTCCCTTCCTCTCTAATTCCTCAAGCCATTAATCTGAACAGGCTTTTATCATCCCCTTGCTGCCCCCCTGTGCATGCAGGATGATAAATGATCCATGGGCGACTCTGGGTTGTTGTGTTGTTCTTTATTGCATGGTGTTGCCTCTGGGCCTGAGCTGGGCTCTCTCAGCTGCCAGCAGCTACCGGGCCCAGGTTGGGCTGTTTGAGCCTCTCAGGGCAGGGAAACACCATCCAGGACTGCATTTGGGGACTGGAGGGGAACTTTATTATTTGGACAGATAGTAGTTTCTGCTAAATTTTCAAGACTTTGGTGTGTACGAGCATCTTTGAAAGTACCTTAACCGTGTCCTGCAGCAATGGCAGATCTGGAACTAGAGGCACTAAGCTTGGGATGTTGTGTAGGGGAAAAAGCAGCTGCACCTGCTCATCCTTTCCATGGCTCCTCTGTGTCACCAACACTCTGGTTTCTTTCCCTGTGCTGTGTACCATGTGGCTCACGCCTCCCTATGATGGGGGGTACTCTGGGAGTGCCACAAGAATGCCTCCCCACCCTGTGACCGTTGCTTCCACGTCACACTGTTGCTTGCTTAGGTCAAGCACCTTTGGTGACAGAGATTTAATTCCCACATTTTATGGTGAGTTAAAGGTGGGAATGTGCCCTTTCCCCTCAAAAAAAAAACAAACCAAAACCCCCAAACAAACCCCACTGTGGTGGTTTGTATCTGTTTAAATTCCATTTCTTACCCAGTAGCCAGCATGGTGTGCTGCTGAAACGTCATATTGGGTTTGGAAATGAGAAGAAGAATAACATAAAGGGGACATTTCCCTGTTTCCTCTATTTGCACAGTCCTGCTCTATTTACTAGCCCAATGCTGTGCTGAACTATTTTACCATAGTGTGTTTTCTTCTGCAGAATTTCATTTGAATTCCCTGTCCCCTGGGTACTGGGGGTGTACTGGACATCCCTTGAGCTCTCACTGCCTTTGACAGCCCTCCTTCCCCTCACTCCACGGGACAGGGCCTGACCGTGCTCCTCCTCCCTGCTGCCAGGGAGATGATGGCTGACCACAAATTCCAAATGCTTCATTCCTCTTCAGGACTCATTTTCTAGCACAGGAACATTCCCTCTGCCGCGTGGATGCTGCATACCAAACATGGTGCGGTGCCTCCGATGCATTCAGTTCAAGGTCTTTTCTCTAGTAGCCTCAGGTTTACCTTCTCAAAATCGTTCCAAAGATCCTGCTGATGACTTGGGAGGAATGAGGAGGGATGTGCTCTGCAGTGCTACCAAGGATGTGAATCTTAATGGCAACTTATGAGGTGGGTCTGAGCGAAGAGGAGGTAATGGGTCTTCTGAACACACCTCTTGATGTGTGTCATCATGTGTCATTAGTCCTGTGCATACTTGGAGGTTGAAAAAGGGACCAGTCCAATTAAAAGCTGTTTAAATCTGGACTTCCCAAAGTTGGACTGATTAATAATGTATCATGCTGCAGTGACACGGAGCTGTGAATTACCCTGGCAGTGCCTGGCCCTGGTGTGTCGCGTGCCATGCCAAGGGCTGCCAGAGCGCTGGGCTGTGAATCACGTCTGCTCGAGGTTGTCTCCAGCATACTAGAAAGGCTTAATTCCACCAGTTCAATAAATAATGTCTGTCTTAAACACAGCCAGTAATTCATGGCCTTTGTGTAACAGTAGCTCAAAGATCTTCATTTAAAGCCCTTTATGAGGATGATGCTCTCATGTGCTGAGAATGGTTGTGGAGTCTCTCATTTTCAAATTACTGGGTAGAACTGAGCCCCATTTTACTCTGACCATTAATTAGAGGGAATAATTGTCACTCTGTGTCTCTCCAGTCACTAATGTGAACAGGAGCAGTCATTTAGTGTGGTGCTGGTGGACAGACGCCTGCAGCACTTGGTTTTAATTGGGTCTCAGCCCTGGAGAGGACGGGACTGAGCGGAGCCAGAGCCTTCAGGCTGCCTCGCTCATCCCTCCACTTGTGATGGATTGATGAATTCACCGTCTGACTCAGCGACCCATGGGCAGGGATGATGCAGTCTGCACTAATGAGAGCTAGGGTTTGCCTGGTGCAAGTTAGCTCTGCTGGGAAGGAAGAGGAGTGGTTTGGGGAGGGTGATATCCTGCCTCTGCCTCTCTGAGAATTGGCCCTGGAGAGCCCTTGTGCTTATGGTGAGGTGGAAAATGGGCACCTCCGTGCCAGGGAGGTATCTGATACATACCATATCTCTGGGCTTCATCCTGTGCTTGCGGCATGGCAAAGGACTGCTCAGCTCCATGTAGGAGCTGTGAGGGAAGGGAGATGGAGTGGAGGCAGCATACAGCAACTCCTGGGCAAAGGGCTCCTGAGCCATGGGGAGGAGGGAGAGGGACTGGGAACAAGGAGTGAGTGAGTTTACAAGAGGTGATGGGAAGGACTGAGAGGGACAGGGAGCAGGGAGAGGGAATGGGTGCAGGGAGAAGAACAGGGAGTGGGGAGAGGGACCAAAAACAGGGAGAGGGACCAGCAGCAGGGAGAGAGAGAGGAGGGAGAGGGAGCAGGGAGAGGGGACTAAGAGCAGGAAGGAGAGAGAGGAGTTTTGAGCAGGAAGTGGGTAAGGGTTCAAGAGGCAATGGAGAGGAGTCCATCCCATGGAGCAATAGGATCAAGGACACTGAATACCTGAGACAGCATTTGCCTTTCCTCGCCCTATGTCCTGGTAGTGATTTGTCAGAGCAAGTATTCTCTGTGTCCAGAGCCTGGGTTCCAAGCCCAGTTACCCTTCTCCAAAAGGAGGCATCTGAGGTGAGGCAGCCAAACCCACCCCATAGGTTCCCATCTCCCTGCCCACTGGTGTTTTTGTCTGTGGTTCCTGTGCCACTTTACCCTTGCTGGGAGGCTGCAGTGAGCTCTGCTGAGCTTCACAGTTCAGGTTGCCACAATTTACTTGGGATGGGGGTGAAGGGGGACAGAGCTCTAAAAGAAAAGCAGAAAAGGTAACTTTAGGTGGTTTTCTTCTGCAGCCAAGGTTTCAGAGATGAGGCGCTCAGCTCCCACATCCTCCCTGCACACGGAGAAGGCAGTGGGAGAGGAGAGGGGTCTTTATTATGGGAAATGGCTTTGGCAGCTCTGGTGGGGCAGATACTTATTGAATACATTTTCACCAGTACATATAAAAATGCCTTTCATTCTCATCAGACTGCTGTTGCGTTCTGTTCCTGCCACATGCTCCTGCTGCCACTCATCCAGTGAGGCACCTGCTGCTTGGAGAAGTGGTTCCTTGGAGAACCCAAATTTCCATGGGTACCTTTGGCAGAGACAGATGGGGGAAGTTTTCTGGGATTTGGGGCTGCAGCTGCTGAAGGAACAATTCTAGCAGGGACCAGCATCACCATCAGCATCCCAGGAGGTGGCTGAGAGAGAAACAGGGTCATTTGCCAGTGGAGGGGTGAGGACACTGCCCAGGGATGGGTCATGTGGATGTGACACTTGGGGACATAGGTTAGTGGTGGGCTTAGCACTGCTGGGGAAATGGTTGGGCTCAGAGGGCTTTTCCAACCTGAGCAATTCTATGTTTCTATGTGCTGCAGGCTTGAAGTGGGAGAAGCAGGCTTAGAATTCAGGATAATCTCCACATGCTGAAAAAATAGCCGAAAATCAATGATAGAAAATTCAATAATAACGAGTGCAAAGCACTGCACTTCGGCAGGGGGAAAAAAAATGGTGCAAGATGAAAGAAGGAATAATTGGTTCTGCAGTGGATTCCCTATTTATTATTTATTTACTGACAATTTTTTATTAAAGCAGCTTCTCAGGGCTGGAGTAGCAGGGTTAGAGGCAGATTTGGACACACGTGGGGAGCCCAGGGGAGACATAGAGGGGATGGAACATCCCCTGGGTGTCGCCTCCCCCATGACCCAGAACCTGTGAAATGTATAATTCCTCAGCCTGACTGTGACTACAGGCAGCCCTTACCCTCCAGTGCTAGCTTGAATGTTTGGGATAAAATGATCTCCAGGCTGAGAGGGATCCTGGCATCATCTCGAATGGATCCCCAGCACAGCAGAGCCAGACTGGAGCTGTGGCACCTCATCATCCTTCAGCAGCGGAGTGCTCCGGGGCTGGGGGCTCTGGGATGCAGGGGCACAACTGCTGGAGTTAATGCATAGGGAGCAGGATTTGTGGTGCTTTAGTGTCTATTTGAAGAGTCAGGAAACACAGGGGGTTATTTAATTGAAAGTAACTGTGCAAACCCCAGAATTAATTCTTATTAAACATTCACAATGACATTTTCTTAAGGGGAAATTAAACAGGGATTGAGGTGAAGCCTCCTAAGACTATCGCTGTTGTGACCAGAAATATTTTAAGGCACCAGAGTATGTTGAATTTAAAGAAATGAGCTGATCTGGATGCATTCCAGTTCTTCCCTCACTCTGTGTGCCTGCTCAGGCAAGCAAGGGGAGCTGGAAGGAGAACCACAGAAACATGCAATCGTGGAATGGTTTAAGTTGAAAGGGGCCTTAAAAATCATCCTATTCCGACCCCCTGCCATGGGCAGAGACACATTCCACTAGACCAGGTTGCTCAGAGCCTGCTCCAACCTGGCCATGAACACTTCCAGGCATGGGGCAACCACAGCGTCTCTGGGCAAGCTGTTCCATTGGGAAACCCCATCTGAGCTGTTTGTGTGTTTGAGGAAGGAGAAGAGAGGACTGGTAAAGAGAAGTCTGGGAAGAAGAGAGGGCAGGCAAGAGTGGTCAGTAGGGATGGTGTGTTAGGGAAAGCAGTTGAATGGGGCACCTTGAAGGCCCCATCCCTCCCTGGAGGTGAGCCCTGGTCACTGGAGGCAGCAAGGCCTGCCTGGGAAGCAGCAGCAAGACAGGGTGAACCATCCCACTGACCAGGAGTGTGACTTGTTGGAAAATAAAAACTTGGCTGGACAATGGCAGTCGGTTCTTGCCCATCAAGGCAGGAGAGCTCCTGTGGGAGTAATGGGGACTGAAACTTTTGGGGTTTATGATTATTAGGTTCCTGACAGAGGCTGTGTGACCCCATGGCAGATCTGTAAGGAGATGACTGCTGCCCACCAGTGTAAGACTCACAGCTTCCAGTCTGGCCATCTCCTCATCCAGTGTGCTATTCCATTAATTAAATATTCTCTTCTCCAGATTGCTGGCTGAGGGTGACACACGCTTAATGAACAGCTGCAGGTCCCTAATCACACTGGCAATTAGGAGTGTAATTAGAGCACTTGCAAATGGTTTTCATGCTGATAAAACATGACAGAATGGAGCATTTTCACTCACTGTCAGCTGCCAGACAATCTGCTACACATCTAATGGCAATTTAATTACAAATTCCTCCACTACCCTTGTTTCTGGTCACTCGGCCGTGGTTTGACTAGGCAGCTCTCATGTTCCACTGCGGTGCCACCCAGCAGCACTGGGCTGGAGCTAGGCATGAAGAAGATGGATTTCAGGAAAAGAGGTCCAGGAAGTTGTTCCCTCCCTTCTGGCTGCTGCTGAGCCAGGTAAGAGCCTGCCCAGAGGGGCAGGGACTTGTCACACTGTTGCTTCTCCAAGGGCTGAGCTCAAAAATTCCCAGAGGACCTGCCTTTGACGAGGGTCACAGCTGGTGTGAGCGAAGTGAGGGCAGGGCTGGAGCACTGAGTGATCTCGACACCTGAGATGATGCTGATGTATCCCCAGGTGAAAACATGATGCTAAGGAACATCCCACTGGGAACTTTCAGAAATGCCATTTAGTGAACTCGCTTGTAGGTACACCATGAGATCTGGCTCAAAAACCTTCCTATGGTGAAGGCTCCTCATTTCTGCTTTGTTTCAAAGCATTTTCTGATGTCTTTGTGCCATACTGAGACTTGACCCTGAACCTCTCATGCTGTGCCATGGCCCCAGCTGAGGGCTGGCCCCCTCCCTCCTCCCCTGTCCCCAGCAACTCAGTTTTAACTGTGACCCCATTTTTAGCTCACAAACACTCTTTACTCTCCTGAGTTTTGCTCTGAAGTACCAGCCTGCTTGCTGGCACACCCACAGCACAGCCCTTTTCATCCCAGACCAACCCTGGCTTATCTGAGCTGGTGTTGGGAAGTCACAGAGCTTCCAGGCCAGCACACGGTTCCTAGAGCTCTCCATCGCATTGATGTGACAAGCCTGAGCTGTGCTCAGCCCTGGGACCTCAACAATAAACTGTGACCAGCTAACCCAGTCCCAGTAGTACCTTGGCATCTGCTTCAGAAAAACAGGATGCAGTGACACAGAGTGGTGTCACATCCTTACCTGTCCACCTTCCCCCATTGCCCACCTTCCCAGGCCACACAGGGCTTTGGCCATCTCTGCACTGGCTGACTTGGACCTTTGTTGTAATGACTGGATTGGGAAGCACTGTGGCTGTGAGATGGGTCAGTGTATGTGAGTGTGCAGGGGAAGGGGCTTGGACTCCACTGTGGCACAAGGATGAAGGCGCTCAGTGGGCTCAGAGGATGCTCCTGTGGATTTGTTCAGTCAGTGAAATTAAATAGCACTGTAATTTTGTCATCAATAGCACTTCCTTCTGTCTTCCAGGTGCTGTGTGAATGTTAAGAGGGTGCTTAACTCATTATTAGGTGGAGCAGGATTAAAAAGCCCATTTTACAAATGAAGACACCACTCAAGAGAAGTTATTCACATCAGGGTGACACACTGGGAACAGAACAGAGGGATTTTAATGACAAATGAAGGGCAAAGGTCTGCCAAATCACAGTCCCATTTTTGTACATAAAGGTTCAGAGCCAAGTATCAATTAAAACATCAAACCACCCAAAGGTGGTGATGGTTCCTCATGACCACAGCAGCCAAATTCATGGCTCTGACAGACCTTGTGGAAATTCTGCAGGTCATTTCCTCATTGTTCTCAAAGCCTGCTGTTTAATTTCACAGAATCACAGAATCATGGAATGGTTTGAGTTGGAAGGGACCTTAAGGATCATCCAGTTCCAAACTCCAGTTCCACCCAGTCCCTCCTGCTCTGCAGCCTCCTCAAACCACCTCACCCATCACTGCTGCCCTGACAGCTCAACACTGGCCCTGTCTCTCAGGTAATTACTGAAGGGCTGTCATGGCAGAGGCACCTCTATGTTGGCAGTGGTATAATGATGGAGCCTCCACCATGAGGCTTCTGAGCGCAGAGCAAAGGCAGCAGCTGCGTTGCTTGGATCCAAGCTCGATCCAAGCATTCAGCTGATCAAAGGCAGTGAGCCCAGCACAGTTCCTGTCAGCGAGGAGCTGTAATGAGGATTTTCACATGGATGGCCTCTGCACAGAGAATCTGGTGATGGATGTCAGCCTGCTCATCTGTGTAAATAAGCACAGGATAAATTAGAGCTAGGGAGGCAGGAGAGCAGGAACCATGTGGCTCAGAGTGGTGGGAAATAGAGAAAAGCACACATTTCTGGGGTGCAGTTGCTGACTGGAAGCATGGAGGGCTGTGTGTGCCTTGGGGACCATGCAGGCTCCTGCTCTGTTGCAGCCCTGGGTCTGCTGTCACATGCAGAATTACACACATGAACCTTTCTGTGCCCCCTCTCCCTGCACAGGGCTGGGACCCCACTGTGCCCTGTGGCATGTGGTGATGGGAGCCCTGATTTGGCTCTGGGGGTCCCAGGGTCCCCTCACCCCCATCTCCTTTCTTTCTGGCTGGTGTTTACTTTTGAAACTTCTCGGATCCTGCACTGACCCAGTTCTTGCTCGTTGCCATGGAGAACTGGACCCGATTCCCTTAACAGTCCCTGTGCTGCTCCTGATGAGCTCCAGAGCAGGGAGGATGCTGTGGCAAGGCTGGATGAGGTGTTCCCAAGAGAGGGACCAGATGGGATTTGCAAATTCCAGTGGAGGGTTAAGAGTTCCTGGCTGCATATTTTAGGTACATCAGGATGGTTCCTGCAGCTTAGGATAGGTTCCAGCAGCTCAGAATGGGCTCCTGAAGCTCACGATGGGTTCCTGCAGCTTGGGATGGTTCCTGCAGCTCAGGGTGGTTTCTGCAGCTCAAAATGGGTTCATGAGGTTCCCTGAGCAGCCATTTTAGTCTGAGACACAAGCACTAATGTACTCACCATCCTGCTGCCCACGTGTCTTAAAACCCGCAAATTCTTCAGTAAAGTCTTCTAGTCTCATTCCAGTTGTTGTCCATCACAGTCAGGCCAAGAATATTCCTATGAGATATTAAACGATGCTTTGATGTGTCTAATGATCAAGAACAGTCAGTTTTAAGGGCTGGTGCTTCAAATGAGTATTTAGGATCTCATTTAAGGTTCTATTAAGGATTAATTCGGGTCAGCTCACTCTATAACTCTGCCCTGCACAGTCTGTGAGCAGCTCAGCGTGTCATTTTCTGTTCTGTTCATTTATTAAACTCTTGAGATTTTTTTCAACCTGGAGTGAAATCACCAGTTAAGGGAATTTTCATTCCCGGATGGAGGGGCTGCAATGTGTATTCCTGGCAAGGATTATCCCACCCCAGGGCAAGCCATTGCTGCTGCAGACAGGGACAGACAGGCCTTTCTTGATGTCACTTGCTATATAAACCCAGAAATTTCTCCTGCCTCTTCACTTTGCAGCTCCCAGATCAGGGACGATGCCCCAGGGCTCCCAGGCAGTGGGTTTTTAAGCTCTGACAATTTTTTTTTTTTTAATTTCCTATTTCATGAACTCCAGAAGAAATGAAAAATAAAAAGCCAACACCAAATTTCCCTTCAGCCCCTTCAATCTGCCATTAGCCCTCCCAAGCCATGTCACATGCTGTTTTATTCCCTCCTGGCTGACTTGAGGAATCCATTTCTCATTTGATTGGTGGCATTTGTGACACTGAAGCCTCTCATGTTTAAAGCACATTCCTGGAAAGCAGTGGCAAAGCTCATTCCATCATCTCAGTGCAGCCTTTCCCTTTCCATGAAGCAACCTGCCACATCAGTGATGGTTTTAAATTGGCTTTCACAACAAGAGATGCTGTTTCCTAGAAACCTGAGGTTGATAGTGAAAGGCACCAGATAAAGCAGGAAGAGAGAGGGAAGAGCTCCTTCCCTGGCTCCAGCCAACACCAGCTGCTTCAGGAAAATAGGTGGCCAGGGATTAGATCCTTTTAACAGGGCAAAGCTTCCCCTGGTTTCCAGGAACTGTGACAGAGACCTCTGATACTCCCAGCATTCACAAGGGCTGGAGCTGGTTGTGTCTGGCACTGGCTGGAGGGGGAAGTGGGAGAAGGGGGAATCCAATGGTGATGATGGCTCGCAGGGAGTTTTGGACATGGCCAGAGGACATGAAGGTGACACTGCCACATTTCTGCCCTAGCACCGATCCAGTACAGGCTGAGTCTTTGCCGTCTGCTCTCTACTTGCCTACTACCTCCCAGTCATGCCTGTACCCTCAGCTGGTACTGAGTGCTGTCCCAGTGCTCCTCATCCCACTGGATGCCTTGGGCTGTGTTTTGTTCTGGAGATGGATTTCAGGGTTGGGATAATGAAACACAGCTATGGAAAGCCTTGAGAAAAATGCACCGCTCCCTCCCACGACTCATTTTCCCACTTAACATGATCATTCCATGGAGAACGAAGAAATCTCTGGAGCGACAGTGTGGAGCTTCCCCTCACTGCATTGAGGTGGAGGGACGAGGGATGGGAGGGTGTGATTCCCAGCACCCCTGGGACCCTGCTTTGCTAAGGTGTGCCTTTCCCAGCAACTCCCAGCCCCACCAGCTCTCCAGGCACTGGGCTAACATCCATCCTGGTGATTCACAGCAACACTCACTCACAACCTGAGCCACCAAGGCCGGAATCCTGCCAGCAGCATGGGGGGAGCAGCATCAGTCACATCCATGCACAGAGGATCCCTGCCTTTCTGCCACCACAGGGTCCCTCTGGAAGCTCTGGTTGCACTGAGTGGATGGTCTGTGGTGTTGAGCTGTTGTGAGAGCCGGGGTGAGTGAAAGGGCACAGTGCTTGCTGGGCATGGGGATTTGGGAGCCCAGGGCTGGGGCTGAGTTCCTCCTTACTGGCTACCAGTCTCTGTACATGGCAGGGGCTCTGTGAAGTGGGTGATGTCATGGCTAGCACTTGGCCACCACCACCAGCTTGGCCCCACACTGCTGGGAAGGAGAGGTCAGGCTCCACTCCTGCCTTCCCACAGCTCTGGGGCACTGGGGGGGTGAGTGGCACCTGGGCTCCAGCAGGACCTAGCTGGCACTTGATGTCCAGCATCCCTGTGGCCATCCAAGACTGGGGAAAGGCAGACTGAGGCATGTGAAGTCCTGATGAACTGGACAATGTGACGTTCTCCAGGGGCTGGCAGCAGGGTGCACAATATTTATGTGTTCAGACAGATGTTTTCAGATGGAGCTTTAGCAGCCTGTGTTCCCGCCACCCCACAGGCTCTCCAGGCCCAGCACAAGGAAAGCTGCTGTTGGATGGTGCCATGTATCCCCTCTGCTCCTGTGGATGCATGGCTACATGTATGTTTTGGCAAGCTTGGAGAACACTGTGATGGCCAATGAGAAGATCCCAGGGGTGTCCCCACCTCATGACCTCCCCACACACAGACATAATCCAGTAATGTATATATATTATATTATATTTTTATATATATATATATACACATTAACAAAGAAGTTGGAAAAAAAAAACCAACAGAAAGAACAACCCTCTCCCTAATTAAAACTGAAGCAGGAATGTTACATGTGGAAGGGGAGGCTGAGGGGAGCTGAGAGTTCACACATCCCAAATCTGTACAACTGTGCCACCAGCAGCAGAGAAGGCAGCAGCACCGCAGATCATCCCCATGTCCTGCCCCTGAATCATGTCCTGAGCAGGGCCCAGGGATGGGGCTGCTGCTCCCCAACTCCTGGTGACACTTGGATGGGCTCTGCTTCCAGCACCAGGAGAGGACAATGTGGGTGACTGGGAAAGGCTTCCAGCCCCGGATCTGCCTGCTCAGGGTGCAGGGCTCCCCCAGCTCTCCCCATCGCTCTCCCGCCTGGCTGGGTATGAGACACATGCCGGGGGGCAGGGGGCCCCTGTAATTAGTGCAATTTCATGAGGTGCAAATGTCATGTTAAGGGCTCATGGTCTCTGAGTTGAAGATGTGCTGAGTTCTCCATGAGCCCATCCCAGTGGTGCTGGTGCTGGTGGGGAGTTCAACACCCAGACTGCCAATGCCACCATCCATCTGCAGTGCTTGGCATCCATCTAAGAGTGACACAGAATGAGCAGTCCCAGATGGGACCAGAACACGGGGAAGGGGCTTCCATGAGACCTTCCCATGAAAAACATCCAACTGAAAAGGGTGACGACCTCCCAAAATGGACAAGGGGCATGTGCCAGGCTGTGGGGACAGCAGATGTGTCCCTGCTGCATGCCCACCTCTGCCCTGGAGCTGGGAGAAGCAAATGGACCTGCATCCCCTGCACTGGTCTTGCCAGGCACCATGGGAAGGCAGCCTGGATCACAGGGAAACCCCTCTTGGATCAGCAGAGCAGGCAGCAGATCCTTCCCTGAGGTGCCACCTACCTCCCTTTCCCAAAAACCACAGCCTGGAGACACAGAGGTATGCCATGCTGCTCTCCAGCCTCTCATTCCCCAGTTTATACACACAACCAGGGTTGCCCTGCTCCAGGTGCAGAATCCAGCACTTGCCCTTGTTAAACTTTATATGGTTGGTGATTGCCCATTTCTCTGATTTCTCAAGGTCTCTCTGCCCTCAAGGGAGTTGACAGCTCATCCCAAGCTCAGGGGTCCCCAATCCCACCCAGGCACCAGATCCAGAGGAGGAAAAGGGGTTTCAAATGCCACAGAGCAAAGCTCAAGCACCAGCCACCTTGGGCCACCACAATGGCTGACCTTCTTGCCCCTCTGGCCTTGTCCTGGCAACTCACTGGCCACTGGCCCCAAAATGTGCCATGGACCCCCATGGTGACACAGGGACTTTGTGCTGGCCCAGCTCCTCCTGGACTCTTAAGTAAATCTGGAAACTGGAGCTTGGCCAGGGGATTGATGTTTGTGCTTACTGGGTGCACTGGTGGCAGCCGAAGAGCTTCCAGGAACCAGTTTGGAGCCCCTGGGATGGACTCAGTCATTTGAAAGCCACAGAGTAAACAGGAGGCCTCTGTGCTCACACTGACACAGGATCATGGAATAGTTTGGGCTGGAAGGGACCTTTAAAATTCACCCAGTCCAATCCCCTGCTATGGTGGAGAACAAACCAGGGGCCAAGATTTGGGGGCATAAATTGAGATTTGGGTCATAAAACATAATCTTCAGGCAGTACTTTACTGTAGATTCAGAGCAGGAAGATGAGTTTTTTCCTGCTGGGACACCAGACAGGACACGAATGGAGATCTATATGGAGCAGGGCACCACTGTCCGGACCTTGTGCTGGGAAGAAACAGCTGCCAAACCTTCGTGCCAGGGGCTGAAGCTCCTCAAGGATACAGGCCTCCCTGGCTACTGGGGAGCTTTCAAAGGAGGTGATATGGTGGAGTGGGTGTCTGTGGCTCTCCACTGTGGGACTGCAAGCCCAGAAAATGCTTTGAAGGAACATGCCAGTTACAGCATGGATGGGCAGTGGGACCATCCTCAGTGCTGCCCCCACTGTCAGAGACCATCCATCCCTTTATGGCAACAACCACCACCCACCCACCATGTAACCACCATCCATCACACAACTACTGCCAGTGCTCACCAAGCCCACAGGCTCCATGCATTATCCACCCCAGAAGAGAAGCTACTGAGCCTCAGCCACACAGGAAGATATCCCTGGAAAGTGCTGCTCGGTGGCTCTGGTTCTCCACATCAGCTGCCAGCAGGCTCCAGAATCTATCCCTCCTGTCCTAACCTGTGTCTCATGGGACACATCAGCTGTCCCCTGACCACCATGGCACCTCAGGTCACCCCAAAACCCACCCTGGCCTTTTCAGACCCCAAAGGAAGACAGAACCACCCAGGTGACAATCCACTTGGGGAGGGATGTGAGCCACCGCCAAGGAGCTGCTCCAGCTGCTCTCATGCACACTGGAGCTCACCACCAGCAGTCTATTTCCAGCTCTGGCTGAAGGTTCTTCCACTTTTCCCTTAAAATAAGATGGAGCTGGTTGTGGATGGCGCTTGATTGCTGGGGTGTCATGGCGGGTCTCTGACACAGCTGCCAGCAGGCTCCCAGCAGGCAGCTCCGACCACTGGCACTCACTGGCACAGCCAGTGCCACCACGGGGCACAGGCAGGCCTGGGCAGCCTAGTGACAGGCTTTCATTCCTGACACGTACGGGGACTCCTGGGGCCGGCAGTTACACTCCTGCTGCTCAGGGTAATCAATGAAATCCGGGGCAGGCAGCCCTGAGAGGATCATCAGGGATTTGTTCCAGATGGTGAAGGTGGGACACACCGGCAGGATGAAGGAGATTTCGAAGGTGTGGAGGTGGAGGGAGTTGGCCGGGTCGTAGAAGGAGAGCGCATTGTTATCATAGTCCAGGAGGACGCCGAGGCGCTTCATCTGTGGGTGCACCTCCACCAGCATCTCCTTGTTGTTGTGCCGCACCACAAAGTTGTTGTTGCAGCGGGAAAAAACCCATGAAGAGGAGTTCTTCCCGATCCACTCATTTTTGGGGGCTGACTTGTATGCCACGCCGATGGCGTACCTGCAGGAGAGAAGCTTCACTCAGCACCCTCCAGCCCCCAGCACAGGACCAAGCCCGGCTCTGGTGGCTGCAGCACCCTGTGCTTTCAGAGCCCATCTGCCTGTGGAAGAAACAGCCCATGGTTTCAGTGCCTGCCTGTCTGTGGAAGCAGCACTCTGTGCTTCCAGAGCCCACCTGTCTGTGGAAGTGGCACAGCAACAGCTTCATATGCCTGAAAAGCATCTGGCAGAGGCTGGACTGGGAAAGCATACCCCGTCCCACAGGTGGTGCTTACCAGGTGGAGGATCCCACCACCACCTCCCAGTAGTGGCAGCCGCTGTCAATGAAGACATTGCCAGCTGCGCCATAGCAGCCTGTTCCGCTGAACCTCTCTGGCGTGTGGCTCTTCTTCAAGGAGCTCTCATCCTTCTCCATCTGTAGCCCATCATTGGAGATCTTCAGTTTCTTGTGAGCCATCTTGGGGTCCAGCTTGAATGGCTGACCTGTGGGGAGGAGACACAAGGATTAGGATTTGTGTTCTTAGCATCACTGTGCAGGGAGAACATGGCAGGAAAGGTCTGTCATGGGCTCTGTGGGCATCCTCCATGAGTCACAGGCTCCCCCACCAGCTGAGAAGTCTGGATTACAGATATCCAACAGGGACAAGAGCAGCAGACCAAACAGAGGGAAAGGAGGTGAAACCTGAAAATGCAAAGAGAAATGAGGTGCAGAGAGTGACCTTCTGCTCCTGGGGGAGGATCCAGACTGGGGAGTAGTCAGGATGGGCTGCATCTTTGCAAAGGGCTGCATCGTCCTGGCAGGGATCCCCAGATCAGGAGCTGGGGATGTCCAGGGTCTCCTTATTGGGCATTACCCCCATTCAGTGCTTATTCCCCATTTAAGTAGTTTCCTTTTGCCCTCTGCTAATGATGTAAAATGTGGCCGAAACAGGGACGTCTCCTAGTAATGGGAACGGCAATGAAGATACCATCAGAATGGATGCACTGTGAGCCAAATCTGGGCAGGGCATGCAGCCTGAATTCCTGAAAGGATCTGTACACTACTAGCAGTAATAAGAGTGACATAAGCACAGGAAAGGGATAGACCAGTAAGCGCTGGGATAAGCGCTGGCAGCAGCCCCGTGGCACTGATCCCGCCCCTGAATCCCATCAGCTGCCAACACAGACTGCTCCTCACAGTGCTCAGGCTGTGGTTACGCATTACAGGGCACATACCCAGTGTCTATCTGTGGTTCTGCTGCCAAACACAATCTCACTGCTCAGAGAGGACAGTCCAGGGTGTGGAAACACATCCAAGGCACTGGGTCCAGCAGAGCTGGATGGGATGTGAGAGCATCAGGCTAGCAATGAGTACACAACCTGGGCTTCCTCCGCAATTAACAGAACCGAGGTTGATGGATTCTGCAGAACCCTGATGCTGGCTTGAAACCCCACTGCAGTTCCTCTGTAACACTACCAGCACACAAAGCCAAACTACTTCCCAGAGGACACGTGCTGGTTGCCCTACTTGCATGGATAACCCCCTGCAGCCCTGCGAGCATCTGCCCACCCTCATGCCAAAAAGTGCCATTGCTCTGGGCACCAGCTCCCCAACACATTCCACCATCAGGATTTCTCCACAGGCTCCATGTTTTGGTGCTATGCAGCCTTACCAGGGCACCAGTGGGGGTCAGGAAAAAACCTGCCCAGCCCCTGACACCACCCCTTCCCTGCCAGAGAGGCTCTGCTCAGCCAGGTTGAGTTTGTTTTTGGTGGAGAAAGGGAAGTTCACAATCCCTTTTGCTTCAATGCTTTTTTCCCCCTCTCCTTTCACAGCCTAGGGTCATTTATAAGACCAGATGCGGAAAGGAGAAGCCACAAGGTTGTGCTTTGGAAAGCCCAAACCAAATCCCTCCACTTTGGGGTAGTGAGGGAAAGGTACCTGGGGAGCCTCACTGCTCCCTACTCCAGCCTCCTCCCATATCTCTCTTTGCTTTTGGATTAGGACAGACTTTGGCTTCCCTGTACAGCACCATGATTTTGGCATGGCTAAAGGAGTGTGTCCAGCCCTGAGGATCTTCTGGTCCACCCCTGCATGGTCGCAAGCTTTGGGCAGAGCCTGTGCCTCAGTTTACCCCTCTGCACCACACAGGAGCACCCTTGGGTGCTGAAGGCTTGTGGCTGACCATTCCTGGCTGTTGCTGTAAAAGAAAAGCTACTCTGGGAAACAGCTACTCCCTGCACGGCACACATCCCCAGGGAGCAGTGCCTGGAGCCTGCAAGCTCCTGGGGCTGGGTATGGGGTCCTTCAAGAGCTGTGGGATTGCCTACAAGGGGTCTCAGCAGGGCTGGAAATGCCACACTAGCCTTTCTGTGTTAGTGACACTGGTGACAATGTGTGGCTGTAGGTGGCCCGGTGGTGACAGCAGCGAGAGGGTCCCACCACAGCCCCTTGCTGCTGGCACCTGCAGGGAGCTGGCGGGAGGGTGATCCAGACTGCTGAAAAATGCTGGAGCAGCAGGCATGACATTAAATTCCACATGCAACCAAATTCCAGTGCTTTTTACATCCCATGCTTTGCACATTCAGTGGTGGTTTGCTCGGGTTTTTTCCACAAAGTCAGACCAAGTCTGGGTGGTGTCTCAGCACTCTTGCTTCCAGAGCTTCGTGCAACCACCTTGTTTTTCAAGGATTTCCCTTTGGAAGCCCTCAGACTGTCCCTGGATTTGCAAACAAAACTCCAAGATGTTGCAAAGAAGCAAATTGAGTTCTGATCGGTTTTTCTGCTGTTTTCATGTGAGATGCAGTAAAGAGCATACAGGCAGCAGAGACTACTTCCATAGGGATTCACCCCCCTCAGGACAAAGCGAACAGCAGCTGCAGAAAACACCTCAAATCCTTCAAACACTTTCACCCTCACGTTTTGGTACCTGAGGGCTCCCTAACCCAGCTCTGAGATGATGAACTGTGTCCTCCTGCATGCTCCCATTTCTGGCTGTGGACACTGAGTCCCACTGAGGAGAAACCCCTACACCACCATGGCAATGGGGGTCCTGAGCCAGGACTGGGAACCCCTGCAAACAGCTGGGCAAGGCTGGGGACCCCCAGAATGGCCAGGAAGCCCTGCCAACAGATGGGCAAGGAGAACCCCAGGACAGCTGAAAACCTCTGCAAACAGCTGCAACATCAATGACACGAGGCTGGAGAGCTCTCAAGTGCAACTGCAGAACAAAGATCATCCTTGCCGTGCTCCGATACCTGATGGTAGCTTGTGTTGGTTTTCCTTGGAGTCCAATTTGCTGGATAATTGAGTTGAGAGGCCTGAAAGTGAAGCTGCAAATTGGGATTGACCTGCCCACTCCTTCCTCTGGCTGCTCTGATCTTTCTGCCGTATCTTTTCCTGGCAGTAATGCAAAGAGACAAGGTCTGAGGAAGTGAGGTATAAAAATACTTGGCTCTGTCAGGAGAGAGACACAGTCCTGTTTCAGAAGGTGACCGCTCGTTAAGGTCAGTGTGAAGGACTGGAGCCCAGCTCTTGTCAGTGGTTTGTACTGGTATGTCCTGAACCAAGTGCTCGAGCCACATCCGCAGGCAGTGTCTGTGATGGGCTGGGTGGGAGGCAACAGCACATGGGCCGGGATAGGTCAGAGGGTGTTTTAGAGGACACGGCCAGGTGCCTGCTCCCATCAACCCCCTTCCCAAAATATCTCTCTGGCACAGGGAAACCACAGGCTTCACGGAGTTGTGATGGTCCCAACCTCAAACCTCTGGTGTGGGAGCTGCCAAAGGGAGGGGAGCTCCGACTACATGAGAGGGCAAAGCTGCTCTCACTACCCTGCCCAAAGCCACCATCACCATCCCCTGTGCCCCCAGGTCACTGCACCCCTCTAGCATCCCAACCCTGCCTGGCAGAGCTGGGGGTTGAGATGATTCCTCTCATCCTTAACATGTATGTACTAGGCTGGTCACTCAGATAACATTTATCTCATAAATTCAGTTTGCTGGGATATTCCTGATAGCCTTTTGCTGGTAATCCCTGCATGGGGCTTGGGATCCTGGAGGAAACAGGTGGCTTCAGGGCTGCTCACAGCTGGTTGCACCCCTGGGGCATTTATCAGCTGGATTATCCCTCTCTTCCCTGCAGCAGTCAGAGCGTGGCACTGTCTGAGTGGAACAGAGGAAATCCTGCCGGGCACCAGGCATGTGGGAGCAAAGAGGGAGCAGCCAGGAACATGGTCAAGGTGTGGTCATCACCGGTGTGTGTGTGTGGGGACAGAGCCAGGCAGAGGGAGGTGTGTGTCCCTCCTCCCATCAGCCATCTGAGATGCCACCTGTGGGGCACAGGACACCCCACAGAGCGAGTCTGTCAGCATTATCCCATCCTGCTGCAGACATCTCCTCCAGGAAACAAAGCTGCAGCACTGTAATGCTGAGTCACCAAGTCACAGGAAAGCCATAAATCCATCCAAATCTATTAATCTTCCCACAGATTCCCTGTGGCCAGCTTCTGTTGGGATCGACCTGCTCCTTAAAAACATCTGCACTAACATGATCCAGTCACTAACAGGGACTTCAGAGCCCATTGCTCAGGCATCAGACCTGTTCCTAACATCTCGGATGGGATGTGGATGGAGCCATCCTGTACCACACTGAAGTCTTGCCAAGAGATGCAGAAATCAGAAAGAGACAGAATTGCAAGGGAGAATAAGATCAGGCTGCACTGGTCAAGGCAAAGACAGTAAACCCCACCTTCCCTGCACTTTATTTATTGCCAGAGCTGGGCCTGTCCCTGCATTCTGGTCCTTTTATCCACTTTTGGACACTTGCTCCTAAATAAGTCCTGCTCAGGTCCAGCCTCAGCAGAGGAAGGTCTCCCTGTCACTAAACCAAACCTATTTTCCCAAGCTCTTCTGTTCAGGAATGCAGATTTAGCGCCAGCACTGACAGCACCAATGCTATGAAAATCAGTGTGTCCTGACACTGACCTTCTCGCAATGTAGGGATCTCTCCAAGACATCACTCTCAGAACAGAACAGGCTCTGAAATATGCTAATGGGCCATCTCTATGTTGAGCTGCTGACAATTCCACCAAGGTTACAGCAGTGGGAAAGCATTGGTCTGATGTCCACTGGATATTGTCCACAGGAAAAGGAGAAACCCTGGTCCCAAATACTGGCAGTAAAAAGGCCAGCAGGGGCGTGCTGGGGCTGCAGCATGAGGTGGTGGACACCCCAAAGAAGCCCATGTCCCCTGAGGCTGGCCACAGATGAAAATGTATCAATATGTATTATATCCATATATATGGCTAAATCAAACCCTCAGAAGTTTCCACAAACACAGAGGAATGCCAAACCAGTGGTGGAGAGGGATATGTGTCCCTCAGTGAGTGCCACACACCTCTCCTGCCAGAGTGGGAAGTGAGGGATCGGTCCCTGTGGAAGGGGCTTTGGCACAAGCAAAACCACACTCACACATAACCTGTGTAGTGCCTCAGGTGAGGCTGCTCAAGCTTTAGAGCATGCAGGAAGCTGCTGTGGACACATTCCTGAAGCAAGGGGAGCTCAAAACCAGGTGAGACTCTTATCAAACTGAGTCTGTCCCCGAGCAGGAGCCCTCAGTGCCATCCTGGCAGCTCTGGTGACTGACACTCAGCTGAAATCCTAGACAGCAACCGCCATCCACCAGGATCTGCTGCCACAGCCTGGTTTCCCAAGCCGCCCATTCCTCGTTCCCAGTCCCTTCAAAGTCGGGGAAGCACTCAAAAACAGCAGCCAAAGGAGGGATAAATTTTTAATAACCAGGTGGATTGGGTTGGAGTTTGCTCCTCAGCAGCTCCCTTGGCGCCATCGCCTTGATGTCATTTTAATCGGTTTAATGTTGTGCAAAGAAAAGGAGGTGTAGGTGACAAATCATCATGGAGGCCTCGTCCAGGTAGAAGTAATAGTTGGGAAAAGGGAGAGATGGGAGGGCCGTGCTCACCGGGGCTGCGCAGAGGCACGGGAACACTGGAAAGATGGGGGAATGGAGCAGGCAGTGGGCAGGAGCCCGGAAAGCCAGCTTATTCCCTCCCCCAGTATCTCATATTGTCCCTCCTGTGGCCACAAGTGCTAGTGGGAAAAGGTTTTCCACCACAAAACCAGGAGCTCTGTCTGTGTCACAACCACTGCCCTCCGAGTTTGGCTTTCCCTAACCACATTTAATCCTTCTTGGTGTTCCTGGGTCATTGGAAAGTGCAATTTCTGCTTTGTGTGTGGCTGTAAAGTCCCACCCACCACCATGGAGACACCTTTCAACATCCTTATGTCTCCCCAAAATCACAACCATCTGCAAGCTAAGCCACACACAAGAACACAGTTGCTCTGGGACTCTGTGCAATGGCCTCAAAAAGCCCAGGGATGTAAAGCCATCAGAAGGATCAACCTTTATGACCTTGTAAGACCCCAGGCATGAGTGCTGATAGGAGCACAGGGCTGATGGGAGCACCTGGCACCATGCAGGGTAGCAGGAGACCATGCCCAAGGCAAGGAAGGAGAGGAGGCACTGAGGGAGATGAGCACCTCAATAATTTAATTAACCCGGGGTCTCCATCCTGTGCCAGCCACTGCGGGCTCACTGGGAGCCGTCGGCCATACCCCTGGAATCCCAACCCCCCACAAAACTCTCTCCCCCCACCACCTGCCACAGCCAGGTGAGTGCCCAGGCACCTACTGTTGGTCTTGAGCCGGGCGGGCTCGCTGTTCCTGCTGCCCGCCTGGTTGATGGCCTTCACCAGGAAGATGTAGCGGGTGCCGCTCTGGAGCCCGTGCACCGTGTAGTGATTCTGCTTGATGTTTGGGACAATCATCCAGCTGTCCATGGAGTTGTAGAGACCTGCAGTGTGAGAGAGGCAGGAAGAGATTTATTCCCAGGGAAGGACACAATACAAAGCCCCCGTGCTGCTAAGGCAGAGCTCACGACTGCAGTGTCCCTCGGGAGGATTTACCGCCTGCCTGGGAGTTCAAAGCGCCTGCAGGGATATTTCCAGAGACAATAAATCCCAGCAACTCAGACTCTCTTTTATTATTACAGGAAGGCAATGTTGGTAAGGCAGAGCCAGGGCTGGCGTGCTGGCATCTTGGGATGCTACTGTGGGAAGTGATGGGAAAAGGGTGCAGAGAAAGGGGAATTCAACCAATGGCACCTTCCAGCCAGGGCATATGGCAGAGGTGGCTGCTGATGCCAAGTAGGGGATGATGCCCACTGTGATCCCACCATCATCCTAGCATCATCCCCCTGTCATCCTCTCTTGTGTCTCTGCTCCCGCAGGATAGCCTCCCTCCTGCTCCTGGGCCACAATTTGCAATTCCAGAAGCAGAAAGGGACATATTTGCACCCATATCAATGTGTTTGCACCTGAATCCTGCTCCTGGTGCTCAGTGCTCCAGGGTAGGAAGTAATAATTCATGGCCAAGGGATGCTGATGCTTCAGGTCTCTAGGCAGACTGGTCTGCAGAGCAGTTCAAAGAAAATGAGCTCTCAGTGAAGGGATCCAGATGCCTGGAAATCATTCAGGAGCCTGAACTCTTTCTGGAAATGGGAGGGAATGAAAAATCCAAGACTATAAGGTGCCAAGCCTGACTGCTACAGCAGTTTGCAGTGTTGGAGCTGCAGGGCCTGGTATGTATGGAAATGAAGGGTCATACCTCAGGTGGGGTGACACAGAACTCCAGGAAAGGGGAAAAGGCCTACGTGGTGCCCGAGGCTGTTCCTCCTGCCGGCATGGCTGGGATGAGGATCACCTGCAGCTGGCATGAGCACTAGAGCAGCCAGCGCTGGGAGACAGGGATCCTGCAGGGTTTGGGGGGAGCTAGGGATCAGGACAGTGAGAACCCAGGACTCACCATGGTAGCAGCACTGAGATTCCTGTACAGAGCCCTGGGACAGCTATCGCAGCACTGGGCCAGAGCTTTGAGCCAAAAGAGGAATAAGGAGGAAGCTTGGAAGCAGTAGTTGGAGCAGTGAGGAGTGGGTTGTGAATTCAGGGAGACTGGAGGGGGGTTTTCAGCATGTGCAGCGCTGAAGACAGGAGCTGAGAATGCTCCACACCTCCCCTGAGACAGCTTCCACGGGATGTTCACTTATCCTTGGTTGCTGGTTCAGCCGCAGGATGGGGACAGGTTGCAGTCCCTGTCAGACTGGATTTGATTTGGAACACACACGGGAATGGCCAAGGGGCACAGAGCAATGTGATGTGAAGTAGAAAATAAAACAAATGTGATCCTGATTGCAGCCTGCACACAGAGCTGCTCTCCTCAGAGTACACAGCTTCCAGCTCAGCACTGGTCGCTGCCACCTCCCTGCAGGAAGGACCAACTGGGGATCCTCTATAAGGAAGAACAAAGTGGCTGAGAGATGACACTGGGCAGGATTTGGCCTCCCAAGCAGCCTTATTTCCCAAAACAACCACAAAGAGCTTGGTCTTGAAGACTGAGGGCTCCTATGCTTGCCAAAGCATAAAAATTCCTTTTTATTGCAGCATTCGTCATCCATAAAAATGTCCGGCTTTTGCTGAGCTCTTGGCTTTGATGGGAGTGTGAAGGGGATGGGTTCCACAGGCCAACTGTATGCTCCTTGGAAAGATATTTCCTCTCCTGGTCAGCCTCCCGGGCTCCTGCTCAGTGTTCCAGTGTCTCTTCATGCATGAGTTCAGCCAGGGCTCACACAATCCTGTCACCTGGGCCCAGCTGTGCTATTCCAAGGGACAGTACGTTATTCATTTTCTCCTTGCAAATTTAACTGATGTTTTCTTCACTCTTCCTAGGAGGAGCTGGCCAAGAAGGACACTCCTGACATGTGCCCCTCAGGGCTCTCCTCCAGCCCTGCCCTTGTTGTTCCCCACCCCCGTGGTCATCATAGCTCCTCCTCCCCAATGTCTGTGCCAGACCCCCAGAGGTGGGCAGATGAGTTATTCCCAAGTTCCTTATGAATGGAAGTTCAAGCCATGCATCCAAAGTAGTGTTTGGAGAGAGGTGGGAGCCAGATCCTTCCCCAGCATGGTCCCAGGGCAAGGGCACAAGCTGAAGTGAGGGAAATCCTAGCTGGAAAAGGGCAAAATCCTTCTAGCCAAGGGTGGGGAAGCACTGGATGTTCCATCTCTGGACAGTCCTTGCTCCTCAAGGAGCAAGCCCTGAGCACCCTGTCAGCCCAGCTTGTGCAGAGCTGGCGCAGGGACTGTCAGGTGTCCCTCCACCAAAACCACTCAATGACATCAGCACTGTCCCTGTCTTGTCCTTGGCTAGAAGTGCAGGGGCTAGTAGCCATCCAAGAGTAGAGCCAGAGGGGTGGCCAAGCTCTCCAGGTTTCCAGAGGACAAAGTGCTGGAGATAACATGCTGTATCTGGGAAGGAGAGGAAAGCCAAGCAGGGTAGATGTGGCTGCAGCAGCACCAGTAACCTACAGCCTCCAACTGAGAGGAAATGCATCATCTTGTTTCCCAAAACAATGGCAAAGGCTGGGCTGGGGGCTGGGGACGTGAGGTCCAGCTTGGAAAGCCACAAGGAACTTTCCCTGACAGCTTCCTACATATTTCAGAGTGCACTGAGCAGCCTTCCGGATCTGTGACACCAAGCTCCTGGCGCAAACATCCTCCCAGCCAGTGGGACAGGCTGATGGCAATCCAGATCGCCTGTTCTGAGGCACCTTGTCAGCACCTCCCACAGCGGCATGTGCTGCTAAGGAAAACCAGGAGTAAAACTTTCTCACAAGCCATAGGCCATATGAGAGATCCCTCCTTGGTCCTCAAATCCGATTCCTGTCAGGCAAATTTGTGGCAGTGTGAAAAAACAATTAGGTATGGCAGTGATTTGCAGGAAATATGACCTGGAGACATGCCTCAGTGTTGTTGCAGAGAGTTTACAAACCATGTCAATTATCAGCCAGCACTGCCTTGCTCGTAGGATCCCAGATGTACAGATCTGGGAGCTGTGAGATGGATGAGACCCTCCAATGTTTCCAGTGCTTCAATGAGCCAGGGCCGATGACACCAAGTACAGGGCAGAGCAGCTCAGGGATGGATGCCCAGCACAGGGCGATCTCCAACACTCTGAGTGCAGCCCTTGGTGGATTCTTTGCTGCTGTTTCCTCCATGAATTCCCAGTCTTTAAACCACTGAGAACCTTTTCCTTACAGAATCACAGAATGGTTTGGGCTGGGAGAGAGATCATCTCATTCCAACCCCTTGCCATTGGCAGGGACATCTTCCACTAACCCAGGTTGCTCCAAGCCCTGTCCCACCTGGCCTCAAACACTTCCAGGGATGAGGCAGCCACAGCCTCTCTGGGCAACCTGGAATTCCTTCCTGAAGGGAACTGCAGCCCCTGCAGCATGTGGTGACTTACTGATGAAGTTGGCCTGGCCAGTGAAGATGGTGTACTGCAGCTCATAGGAGCTGACGCTGAACTCATCCTCCGAGATCCAGTGCACAGTGATGGTGTCGTGGGAAGCTGTACAGAGCTCCTCGCGGACTGATGGTGGGTTCGGTGCTGTGGAAAGGCAAAGACCACAGATTTCAGTCAGTCTGGGCTTTTCTTCCTTAAAAACCCAGGGCCTTTCTGCTCCCATCAGAATAGAGATGGGCTCATGGTGGGAGCAGAGACTCTCGACACCAAGAACTCTCTCATTTTATCTGTGTTTCCAACTGAACTAAACTTTTTAGTTTAACAAAGGATCCAGGGGTCAGAGCACAGGGGTTTTGCTGCTGCTCAATCAGGTATGACAACCCCACCCTGAAGCAGGCTGAGAACCCACTTCCAAATCCACCTATTTCCCAGCACTGGCTGTGGAGTAAGTATTTTATCCCATAACTGATCCATACACATGCTTGTGTTAATCTTTCAGTGAAAGCTGATCTGCTTTGTGATGATAAAATCGGATTTGGGTGAGTGAGGATGTCCTTGCCTCCCTGGAGCTTTCATCTCCCCAGGGCTCCAGCACAGGCCAGTCCAGCAGCCATTGCTGCTCCCAGACCCCCAAGGGCAGTGTTCAGTCTGTGCTGCAGCACCGTGGAGCCCAGCAAGATCCTACCCACCAGGGTTTACAATTCAGGACTAAGAAACCCACAAAAAGGTCAGGAAAAGGGAAATGTTAAAGCACAGAGTGCATTAGAAATATAATAATTGGTTAATTCAGTGTTCCCTCTCTGTAATCCTTACAGATCCTTATGTAATCCTTAGCCCTCTTGCATCCTTATGGGCATCGGCTTCCTCCCCAGGTCGTGGAGGTCTTAATTTTTGAGCTTTCTGGACTTTTCTATGGGTTCTCCAGGAGCAGCAGGGTAAAATGGGAGGATGGGGACACGTCACTGTTCTGGGGACAGCATGGCCCCTGCTTTGCCACAGCTGACCTGGCGCTTGTTACTGGTTAAGTCTTAAAACATGTCTGTCAGCCCCTGGTGGGGCATAGGGGAGGGCACTGAGGAGAAGATGTGGGACACAGGGCAGGGGCTGAGGGGAAGACATGGGGTTGTGGAGAGAACATGGGGTGCAACGGAGGGGAACGTGCCTGTGCACTCACCCGTTAGATAATCCAGCCCTTCCAGCAGCTTCTTCTCTCTGGAAAAATCTAAAGCAAAGTTTTCAAAGGCATCATTAAAATTGATATCTGGTATCAGAACTTGCGAGGATGCAGTTGCCATGGCGACCCTGGAAGGAAAGAAGGGACCGTCAGTACACACCAGGGTGCATGCAGCTCCTGAGGCTTGGCCGTGGTGAGGAGGGGCAGAGGGGTGCAGGCAGCCTTGCCGTGACATTACCTGCTGTCAGGAAACCAGGCTGAACCTACAAACTACTGCTGAGGAGGGCTGCCTAGCCCGGGGACATGTCCCCTGAGAGTAGGGAGGCTCCACCCCAGCTTTGACTGGCCCCTGAGCTCCCTTTGGATTGGCATTTCCACCACTTTTCCAGCCCAGTATTGCACAGTATTGTTCCACAGTGTTGTTACTACCAGCCATGAAACACCTGTCCTGTGAGGGATGGGAACGACCTCGTGGTTCATCTGAGGGCAGCATGGTGGGAGGCTGCACTGGGGACTGTCTCTGGGGAAGGGACCTGGCAGGGATCAAGTCATCTCTGGGCAGGGACCTGTGACCAGGGGACAATTCCACCATCAGTGTCCTGAGCCCAGCCCACCTCTCTGCCACGTTCCTGGCAGTCTGCAGGAACCGTGCATGGTCGTTCTCCTTCAGGATGTGCTCGGCCTGGTTGATGAGGACCGTGGAGCGCTCAAGGCATTGCCTGCAGTTGGCAACCTGCTGAGCCAGCTTCCGCAGCTTCATCACCTGTTGGAGGAGCAAAGAGAGCTCAGGAGCTTGTAAAGCACAGAGGGGACTCCATCTGAGCCAGGAGCTGCTCATGGGGAGCAAGAAGCATTGAAATGGCACGGGAATATCCCACTGGTTCTGGGGAGGGAGCAAAGCATTGCAGTTTCCATGTTAAATCTTGCTGGGAGTGAGAAAGCCCCAGGGAATAGGCCGCACCTGCCCTGAGGCCCCCATGTGTGATGGATGCAGGAGAGCAATGCATCTTCTCTCCTCTCCTCCCATGCAAACACAATGTCACCCCTCATGCCAGCTCAAGGAGAGCCCTGCAAGTGACTCAGCACAGGGCAAGGAAACCTTGGGAACAAGGGAATCATGTTCTCAGCTGCTGAACTGAGCTGTTGGGCAACCAAGGTATGAGGGAACTTGCATGTTCTCCTGGTCCCTTCTCCCAGGCTTTTGGAGGACATCAGCTCCCAGCCCTGTTGTCCCCACAGCATGACACTGGGCTGCAGCATGTCCCAGCACCTGCTCAGACCCCACTGGGGTCCCAGCGTGGAGCTGCCAGCCCAAAGGCATCTGGACAGTGGGGCAGACAGAGGAGCGGGCAGAGGGCAGAAGCAGAGGGGAACATCCCCATGGCTGGACCACCCCACTACCCTTGGGAAGGCTTGCTGCCACTAGGCACACAGCCACCTACACCTGGAGGGCTGGCATACTGGGAGCAAGACCAGGTAGTGCTTGTCACACTGCATGACACCTGGGTTTGCTGCCACTGCTGTTACCAAGACCAGACATGCAGCAAGAAGTCACAGACTCTGACTTGCTGCTGCCTCGATGCTCACATACACTTTGAGTTACAGTGACAACAAATGCTGTCAAACTCAAAACACCCTGCTGGGGACCCCCAGGGTGCCAGGGACCCACTGTGTTCTTGTGGAACCTGGCCTTGCTCCTGTGGCCCCAGCAGTGTCCCACAGGCTCTCTTGGGGCTCAAGACTGGGGCCACACACAGGATTTCCCCATGTCTGGGAGCATGGCAGGCATCATCCTCCAGGCACCTTTGCAAGTGTCCCTCACTCCCACCCAGGACCACGCACAAACTCCTGCTCTGGTCCTTGCACCTCTCTCGCTGCCTGGAGGAGGTGGGAGAGCTCCATTTCCCACAGCAGCCCTGGGGTGGAGCAGTCAGGTCCTCCTGGGACCAGTCTCCAGCATTTTTGCCTTCATAGGTTTCCTTTCTCAGGCCTGGGGCTGCCACCCTCCCAGTGCTGTGTGCTGCTGTGACCAAGTGGCTGCATGTATTCATTGGGCCATTTGTCAGGAAAAGCAGCCCAGGACAAATGGAAAACCAAATGGCAATCCAGCAGGAAAGCAGAATTCCTCGCCCCGCAGCCAGAGTGCTTCAAACTGGCTGCAGCCTCAGGAGCTTCCTCCTTTTGTCTTTGGAGCTTTTTAAACTCTCCTGTGTTCATGGCTGGGGTTCTTGGAAAAACTGCTTCCCTTTCCCACCTGGAAATTGCTGCTCACGTGTTAGAAGCAAGGGGAAACCCTGCTCAGCCCATCCATAGCCAGCACAGTGTGAGTACAGAGGTATCTGCAGTGCTGCACACCTGCAACCCTTCCATCCCCAGCCTCTTTTCACTGGCACACAGGCTTGTTCCAGTTCCCTGGTAGCTTTGAAAGCCAAACCCAGTATGGCCAGTACCAGCATCCTCACACCCATCTCCCACTGGTGCAGTGCTGGGCTGGCAGCTCCTCAGCAAGGCTTCTGCGGAGGGTTTGGGCACTAATCCATGCCCCTCACCTCTGCCCAGCTGCCAATTGTAGGAAAACATTTTGGAGATTCCAATTCCTCCGAAGCATGGCTGGAACTGGACAGCACAGCCTGGAGCCATCAGGGAAGAGAGTGGGAAGCACAGACAGACAGATGGACCAGCAGACAGCACCGTTACATAAAATATGTTCCCTGGAGTGCTTGGGTAGAAGCAGAATTCCAAAGCTCCCACTGCTGCCAGGGTGTCCCAGAGCCATGCTGATGGCTCTCCTGTGTATGCCCACAGTGGAGCCCACTCCCAAACTTTGCCTGGGAAACATCTGTATTTGGGGCTCGGCTATGGGCACTGTGGTGGGAACCCAATGCACACCCAAGCTTGGTGAGGACAGCAAAGGGTTCATGAAGGCTCCTGTGGGCACCGCTCAGAGCTACAGTCCAGCCCTCCAGTCTGGACCAGCTGGACAAAACACTCCCACAAATAAAAGGGTGAGAAGCAGCTCCCCCTTCAGCTGTGCTGCAATGCAGAGCATGCAGCCTCTGCTCTCTCCGCAGTGGCGGGCTCTGGTCCTTCAATATTAATTTCACAATATTTTATTAGGACCATAGTAGTGAAAAGCCCTGAGGAAGCTGTCTGGAGTGATCCAAGCCTCCACAGCAACTTGTCACGCTAACCAACATACCATTCCTTCTCCAGCCACATCCAGCACATGCCTTGCCCTTGGCAGAGGAGCCTTGGGGCAGGAGCAGTGAGGGACATCCAGATTTTGGACAGCAAGGAGATGAACTTGTGGGCACAGATGGCTGCCCAAAGCAAATCTCTCATGGCAAGACAATGCACGCCACTGGAGCCCCTCTGCCCATGGCTGGGACGTCCCAGCATCACCAGCTGATGGAGTGCTATGCCCAGAAAGGAAGGGCTCATCCTGCAGTGAAGGTGGGGACCTCTGGACCTGGGAGACATGAGCCAGCCCCCTCACCTTTGTCTCCTTGATCTTGACAGCGATGACCTGCTTGCGCTGCCGGATGATCTCCATCAGCTCATCACACTCCTCCATCAGCTTAGCCTCGTGCATGGCTGTGTTCACCTGGCCAGGAACAGCAACAAGCTGGTGTTAGGAGGGACACGCAATGCACCCTCATGTCTGTATTCACTGTGGTGCACACACAGAGTGGAGTCGGGGCACAGCTTCCAGTCCTCTGCCTTCAGGGAAGACCAGGATCCCTGGGGAGATGGACAGGACAGGACAGAGAGGATGCACTTTATGTAAGGGGAATCAAGCCCCACCACTTAATTAAAGCACACTAGAGGACAGAAACCAGTTTTCCTCATTTCATGCTCCCAAATCCTTGTAGAACACAGAGCAGTCCAAAGGTAGCCCTGAGTGAACCACATTTTTGCTACAGGATCTTTTTTTAAACCTGGCCTGCAGATTATGCAACCCTGGAGCGGGAGACAGCTGATGGGCTCCAAAGAGAGCTCCACAGAGGAAAAACAGCAGAAAATCTTCCCAATCTGCTGCACATAGCAGGGGGGAGGATCAGCTCCAGGGTCTGGAGCCTGCAGCAAGCTGCTGTGGCAGTGGTGCCATGCAGGCTGGCTGTGGTGAGCTGGCAGGACCCAGCTCCCTTGGAACTGTGCACCCACAGAAGGAGCATTTTCGAGGCTGGGGTCCCCTCCAAGGCCCAGCAGAGCATGGTGGGTGTACTGCAGACCAGAACCACTCTGCTGGCAAATCCCTGGCTCAAGCACAGCTGGACACTGGCCAAACCACTCTGCAGTGATGAACCACTTCCCAGGTAAATGCTGGACTTAGGGTGAAGACTTGGCAGGTGCTAATTGCTACAGGAATGCTGGGCATGGGGGTGGTTTTTAGGTGTAAGAACAGAGAGAAAAAATACTTTACTCTTCTGAGTGCTGGAGGAGAATGTGCTAGGGACAACACAGCCCTGGAATAAACTCAGCCCTGGGAAGAGCTCATCCTGCAGCTCATGTGGATGAGGAACAGCATCTCAGCCCACAGCATGACTCAGGCACAGGCAAACCTCCTCCTATGTGCCCTGGCAGCTTGGGGATGGAGCAGAGAACCCCATCCCACTTCCACAACCCTCAAGAGGCTTTTGGCCATGCAGCAGCCATGCCCCAGGGACATCAACAGCTCACACTGAGACCAGCCCTGTGGCTGCTGTGGCACAGAGGCCACCATCCCATCGTGCATGCGCAGCATCTCCTGCTGCCCCCTGCAAAGGGGACACTGGAGTGGTGCCACCTCTATTTTACAAACTTGGCTTCTCCACAGGGTTGTCACCTGCTCTCCTTGTTTCACATTTCCATCACTGCCATGGGATTTCACCCTTTTGCCCTCTTTCAGGGCAGCTCCCCAGGCACCAGAGGCACTTCGACAGGCAGTACAGGCTCATTGGCTTGGGGACACTTGCAGTGCCCTTGTCTGGGGTGAACCCCTGTCTGTTGGGGTGCAGGTGGCACCATTCCCTGGCCATACCATGGGACTTACACTGAACATGGCTGATGGGCAGACTGTGTCGGGATCGCATGTGTCTGTCTATGTGCTATGTCTACAAATAGCTCGAAAGCAAAATTCCCTGGAATCAGACTGACAAGGAACACAGGGAGGCAGAAATATTTTCTGCTTCACACTTTACTGTGCTCTCTGCAAAGGTGCCTCCAAGGGCCCGGCTGTGCATTCAGCACAGCTGAGAAATGTTATTTGAACTGTTATTTTAAGCAGAGTGTCTGACAAAGCTGAAAACTCCCAAACTGTTGAAAATGACAGCTTAGAGGTCTGAGACTCCCAGGATCATACAGAAACACCAAATAGCTTTCAATTCATCCTAAGTCAGGTCATTAAGATATTGGAGCTGGATTCAAAAGAGAAGGTTTGGAAGGACATCCAGCCACATCCCTGCTCCATCCCTGGTGGGTTCTCAGAGCTGAAGTGTGGCCCATCAGAGCAGCAAGGGCTGGTGACTGACACCAGAGCTCTGCAAGGACATCCTGACTCCTTCTCTCCCTGCCAGCCAGCCATTTGCTTTCTGTTTTCACAGACTCACTCCAAGCCTGCTGAGCCCTGGGGAAGAGGGAGCCCAAGGGAGGCAGCTCCAACAAAGCCAATCCTACTTCAGAGTGATGCATGGGCAGAGAGAAACAGGACAGTGTGAGTGACATGGAGCACTGGTGCAGAAGGCCAGCAATTCTGCAGAGCCAAGTGGGATTTTTCTGCTCCTTATTTTGGCTGGAAGTTCAGAGCATTTCAGCCCCCTCCTCCTCCTCCACAGCACACTGTGACAGTGGCTGCCAGCTGCTGGCGGCACACTTGGCCGTGCTGGCACTCACAGAAAGGGCTTCTACTCTCATTTCCTCTCGCCAGATCATCAGGACGTTATTGAGGGAGTGAAGAACAAAGTGCTGACGCTGCCTGTAGGAACCGCGGGGGTTTGGAAGCACCTTTCCGGCCCCAGAACCCCAGCTGCTCTGAGATGCAGGTGGTGAAGGACAAGCTGCAGCTCCATGGGCAAATGCATTCCAGGTGCTTCCCTGTGGGCAAACAGCTCCAGCCAGCACATGCAGCATCCCTCATCCCACTGCAGCATGCCCACACCCAGCCACATCCTTCCATGCTGCTGCAGCATCCCCACATCCCACTGAAGCATCCTTGCATCCTGTTGTAGCATCCCACTGCAGCATCTCCACATCCCACTACAGCATCCTTGTATACTGCCACAGCAAGTCCACATCCTGCTGCAGCATCCCTGCATCCCACCACAGCATTCCAACATACTGCTGCAGCATCCTCACATCCTGCTGCAGCATCCTTGCATCCCACTGCAGCATCCCCACATCCTGCCAGAGTATCCCTTCATCCCACTGGCTGCTAGGCTCTTGGGGTGGCTTGGGGGAAGTGCAGGGAAGGGTGGGGTGCCCAAGGGTGAAGCAAACAGCTGTAGTGTTAACTCAGGCACTGGCAAATTCCCCTTGAATCCATGGCCACAATCCCGGCAGCAGCTTGGGATTTTATCTTATGGGAAGGCAGTGGTTCAAGGAATAGCTGCATTCTTGGTGTCACCCAGTTGATGAGCTCTGTTGGCAGGATTATTGTCACCCAGGCTGTTGATGAGTCCTGTTTCCATGCTTGGTTTCACCCAGGCTTCCACCAAAAGCATCTGCTGCCCCCAGCACAGAGAAGCTGGCAGGTCTCCCTTCCTTGGAGCCAGTCCAGCAGACCATGTCTCTTCCCAGTGGATCCCAGTCACGCCACACTCCTTCAGACGCTACAGACCCTGGGAACCATCCCTGCATCTTCAATTGCTTGGAACTGAACTCCCCCAAACACTTCAGCTCCCCTGAGCCCTCAGAGCGCTTCCCCCCCCACACTCATCTTTGTTCCTAGGGTAGTCCCCAGGAAAGGACTCTGGGGTGATCCACACATCCCATCCCTAGAGCAGGGACCTCCCCCAGGCACCTCCCCCAGCCCCTTGCTGGCCCTCACTCACCTCCACTTGCTGGCAGATCTGTATCAGCTTGGCCATCTGGTTTTCCAGTTCGCTGTTGCGTTTAACCAGGTTGGTAAGATTCGTCTCCAGGGTTTGCTGCAGGTCCAGAAATGGGAGAAAGAGGAAAAACACAGAGATCAGCAAAGCTGGAGTGTCCCCAGTCCCCTGCCAGCAACTGAGACCCTCCACCACCCAGCACACTGCCTGAGGGAGCAACAGTGGAATAACTTTGGAAAAAGGCTCTGGGGTTTCTTGGCAGCTTCTGCCCTCTCCAGTGGGTTAAGCCATGGGGGAGCCACTGAGCCCAGCACTGCAGTTACCCTGGCATGTCAACCAGATGGAAGGGACAGTGTGGGTGTCTGCCCTTTGCCACTCCTTTGGAGAGAAAATTTTGTCTCTTTTCATCAGTTTTGTTCTGCACAGGGTGAGGGAGACAAACAAGAGCCTGATTAGCCAGGGGAGAGGGACATCTCTGCCAACCACCTCGGCTGGAGCAGTGTGGGCACAGGCAAGGAGAGTCAAGCTGCTCTCTCAGTCCCCAGTCATGCTGCCATTTGCTTGCTGGAGCACATCTCAGCCAGCAGATCATGGCCAGCAGATCCTGGGCAGCAGATCTTGGTCTGCAGATCAAGGCTGGTGGATCTTGGTCAGCAGATCATGGCCAGCAGATCTCAGCCAGTGGATCCTGCCCAGTGGATCACAGCCAATGGATCTCAGCCAGTGGATCTGGGACAGCAGATTATGGGCAGTGGATCATGGCCAGCAGATCTCTGCCAGCAGGTCACAACCCCAGCAGCACAGGGATCCCCAGGGCCTGCTTTGGTGCCACAGGCTGCAATATTCTGGGAGCAGAAGGGGATCCATGGAGGAAGAACCCATTTGAGGGGATATCACTATCTATGGCCACTTGGGGGACACACAGTTTGTGGGTGTCAGTAATTCCAGGGACACAGAACTGCTGGTTCCACATGCTCCCCTAGCGGGAATGTTTTATAACAGAGTGCTCACGACCTGTTGCAGCGCTTGTCGAGAAATGATATCCTATTAATATTTTATACTCTAGGGCTGGAAGAAGATCCCTGAGGTGGTTCATTCATCCTTGGGTAGGAACTGCAGTCCAAGGCTTTGATCCAATTCCAGCAGACCCATAAACATGGCCCCCCTTGCACACATGGGTAATTGGGGGTTACTGAGCCAGGAGAACTTGAATCACAGGCATGGAGCACAGCAGAGCACTCATTCCTGAAAAACCACTGGCTCCTAAAATACTCTGAGCTCGTTTGCAACCCTGTAAATTGCCAGCCAAGGGTGGGTGAGGCAGAACACAGGAACAGGCTGGAGAAACGGAATAAAACCCAGGGAGCCTTCGTTATGTGGGAAGGGTTCATAGAGTGAAGCTGCATGGATAATGGAAAAACCAGCTGTTCCCACCCTCCCCTCCTCACAGCCCAATATTATAAACATCATTTCACTACAGCACTGAACATTTCACTTGCTAATTACTTCCCTCATCACCACCTTTGCTGTGCTGAGGTCCCAGCTTTGAACTCTCACCAACTTGCTTTAATGTTCCAGGGTGTGATGGAGGGAGGCGGGGGGCTGGGGGCACAGCTTTGAAGCACATGAGCCCAAACCCCATTTGCAGCTTCCCAAGCTTTCTAGGGGATGGCATCACTCCTCCCTTCACAAATACACACAAAAATTCTGCCCCCAATCATCAATCCCTTCGTCATGTGTCTGCCGTGGTGATGCTGAAGCAATCAGTGGTGCTTTACTGGTGTCAGTGATGGTTCCACAGCTCCTCCAGCCCCTCGCTGCTCCAACAGCCCTCCCTTGCTCCCCAGCCACTCTCTGCACCCACAGATCCTTTTTGTCAATTCCTCTGCATCCTAGCAGAACACAGATGGAATGTTTCCATCTGTTTGATGTGCTGAAACAAATAAAATGGGCTTGAAGCCTGGATCACACCAGCTGGTTATTTTGTAGGTGTATATAAATTATGGCAGTTACAGGGGTTGGATTTTAATTGCTTTATAAAACGCTTGTCATTTCCCCAAACCTCCACCTTCTGGCCTTAAATAGATGATTTTTCTACAATTGGGGAGATAGGGGAGAAAAACTGACAAAAGGGAACACCACCATACTCTTGAGCAGGTGGGGCAAAGGAGCCAGGTCACCCAGGGACCAGAAAGGCAGAGCCTTGGGACAGTGGCTGAACCTCCCCCATCCTGAGTGTCAAGGACCTGCAGGATCACACCCTCCCTCAGCTCCAAAAGAGCAGCTCAGCACTTGCACCCCTTTACCTGTCAGTGACCAGATGCACGATAAACCCATTCACACCCAGCCAGAGGACAGGAATCACACAGCACTGACTCACGAGCACCAATGCTCTTATTTGTTCAGTTATGGGCATGATGGGCAACAACTTGATTTTCCTTTTTCTCCAAGTACCAACCAACCAGTCGGACTGAACATGGATTTCTCTGTTTGAAGAAGGCATCAATGCCGGGAGCTCAAGACAACTTCGACTATAAATACATGGTGTCCTTCTGGTCCCTGTGCTTTGCCAAACATGATCTTGACTGTTCCTGGCCAGAGCTGTGCTCCATGGCTGGTCACCAGCCCATCCACCAGTTTGGAAGCTGGTCTGCACTGGGAAATGCCAATCAGCCTTGTAGCTTTAACCAGCTAGGAGACAGAACAGAACAGACTCTGACCCCCAAGCAGGGGGGCAGGGGACACAGTCCCCCTGTGTCACACAGACTCATCATATGAAGGCATCTGAGTCCCCAGGGGTTCAGGCCATGTGAACTTCAGGTCTCCTCCAGCAGCAGCAATCCCTGGGTGCAGGATGAGAGGACCTGGAGCTCCCTGGAGCTAGGAAAGCCCTAGGGATGGGAGAGGAGGGGCTGTGAGGGGCTCTTCGTTGGTGCTGCTGTCCCTCAGCACCTCTCTGAGGGGTGAGGGGCTCAGCCTAATACGGTAGCATGGAGGGTGTCCTTTGGCTTTGGTCTTTGTGGATAGATTTCCACAAGTATCCTCATGGAAAGACAGCCAAAACTGTGGAGTGTTATTCCCAGTGATTTATTCAGAGTTTTTCTCATTGCCACTGTTCATCTATAATCACTTCCAATAATGGAGGCGGATCCTTGTCCTGATCCCTCTGCACACAAATCACATGTGCACCCACAAACCACGTGCAGGCACACTTGCACTAAGTCAAACTCACTCCAGAATGCCCGATGCATGCCAAAGTGGCAGGAAAACCGGTCTCCAGATGTCACCACTATTTACCAGCCTCACGTGGATGGGGCAGGGGACGGGCAGCCTCAGTGGCTATCTGGGATTGCTGCGAGGCTGAGGATGAACAGTTAAAACCTTCCAGCTGAGTATGCCAGGTCCTGGCATGGGGCAGGATTGCTGCTGGATGCCCTCTGACCCATTTGGAGCAGCACAGGAAGCCAGATGTCACCAGGACATTGCCCAGGGCATCCGGAGTCTCCCACAGAGCTCCTGAGGGAGCTGCTCGTATTTTAAAACCACAAAATTGTTGGTTCATCCTGCAGCTGCAATGACACTGGAGTCCTGGGAACCTCCACCTATGCCCCTGTTCCCAGCCAAAACACTGCTTTGCACTGAGCTCCTGCCCCAGGCACTTGCTGGCTCTGTGGAGATGAGGGCAACTTTCATCTCAGGAATCCTGAGGTGGCTTTCCTGGGAAGCAGCAGCTGGACAGGGTGAGCAGCAGCCTCTGCTCTGAGATCCAGTCCCATCTGTTCTGAGGGGATTTTGGAGCAGGGCAGTGATGGTGGGTTGGTACAGTATCATCCCACTCCACTGACAGCTGCCTCCATGCTCACAAACCAAAACAGAATCACAGGATGGTTTGTGTTTGAAGGGACCTTAAAGCTCATCTCATCCAATCCCTGCCATGGGCAGGGACACCTTTCACTAGACCAGGTTGTTACAAGCCCCGTCCAACCTGGCCTGGAACACTTCCAGGGAAATCCTGGGTGCTGGTGGCCACACACAGACCAGGCTCTTCTCCCTGGTGGCAACGCACAGATCAGGCTCCTCTCAGTGGCCACAGCAGGTTCACAGTCCAGCACTGCTTCCAGTGGGTGCTCCCACTCCCAAATCCCTTTCCCATATGCTGGACAGAGGGCTGAATGTGGGTACCCATCAGGAACCCTGGCAGCAGCACATCCCTCTGAGGTGATTCAAACTGTAAGGGGGGAAATTTACATTAGATATATGGAAGAAATTCTTGGCTGTGAGGGTGGTGGGGTGCTGACACAGGTTGCCCAGAGAAGCTGTAGCTGCTCCATCCCTGAAAGTGTTCAAGGTCAGCTTGGACAGGGCTTGGAGCAACCTGATCCAGTAGAAGGTGTCCCTGCCCATGCCAAGGGGTAGGAACAAGATGAGCTTTAAAGTCCCTTCCAACTCAAATCATTCTGTGATTCCACAATTCTATGTTTAGAGTCAATTCCCAGCACCAAGAAAAAAACTTTGGGGAAATATATGCAAAGCCAGTCAGCTGCCAGGCTTTGCTAAGGAGAATGTCCCCAGACAATGGGACAAGTGACAGAGAGACAGGACTGAACTGCTGTTTGTGACACTAATGCATTTTAAGTCACTTTGGAGCAAAACAGAATGAAACAGCTGAAATCTCTGCCAGTGTTCGGGGCTCCTATTACCCCACTGGCAGAGCTGACCTAGAAACTGAGCAGCTTGCAAGAGGACGAGGCTGGTGGTGACTCTGACGGTGCTGAAGAGTCCAGAACCAGAGCCTGAGCCAGGCAAAGGGGTGCTGACAGTGACCCCCCAGCACGAAGGGGATGAGGAGTGATGGGATGCACTCAACCAACACACAAGGATGTATCTGAGGGTGCAATGTCATCCCCCCCATGTCCCCTGCTCAGTCAGAGCAATTAAGAGCAGCTCCAAATTCATTCATTAGGTTTAATCCCTGGTGACATATCAGATTTAAACCCTGACTGGCTCTTTCTATGCTCACCTTCTCTTGGGAAGCAGGTCTGGAGGGAAGTTGCCCATGGGGAGTGGGGCTAGGAATGTAGGTGACATAGGGGCAGGTGTGCCACAGCCAGGGCTCCCCACCACATGTAGCACGAGCCCTGTGTTGGGAATCAACTGTGCCATCCTGGCATACAGTGCTCCAGCAATGTCCTCAGTGCTCAGCCTGGGGCCCTGGAATCCCCCGCCCATCCCCTTCACCCCACACACAGCAAGCACAGGATTATCTCAGCCTGGCAAGATCTGGGGCTGGATCCTGCTCTCACTGCAGCAAATCCACTGTTTCAGCAGCCATGCTTCAATATGTAATGCGATGAAAGAAAAGAAGGAACCGTCAAGAACCTGGAAGAGCAGCTGGGCTGGGCTGAGCAGGGACTAGTGTGCAGAGGCAGGCAGGTGGGATCCGTGCTCCTTCACGCAGCATTCCAATGCAGGCTGCATCAGCACTTAACTGTGTCTAGTGTCTCCTTGGGAATTTAAATTGAGGAGAGAAAAATAAAAGCAGAAAAACCTGAGTAAACAGGGTGAGCTGACTGTGTGATTTGCAACCGCTGCATGTGCCACTGCCTAATCAGCACATACTGGATTTGTGTCTTGTCGGCTCTTCTAGAATATCTTCTGTTGGGCTGAGCCAACCAGCATCTCCTGACCCCTCCTGGTTTTTGGGAGCAAACCCCTTGTCTGTCCCACCATATGACCTAAAAACACACCCCGGGTCTGTCACGCAGCCCCCTCGTGCCAGCTGGGTATAACTCATACCCCCACTGCTACGGAACACCATTACCAGCAACACATATTCCCAGCAGCTCCAGCACTTAATTACTCAATCATCCCAAAACCAGCCTAATGAACAGAGGAAACTGGGAGGAAATCTGCTGAGCCTGTACCAGAGCTGGTGTGTTCCTGCAGTGGGCACAGGGCTGCAGGGCCCTGGGGATAGTGACTCCAAAGTGTCACTGTTGCAGACGCTGCTCCTGTTTCCCAGCCTGCTGCCCCCATCCCCTGCCCTGCAGCGGAGGGGGAGTCAAGGGCAAACCCCAGTGTGGACCACATGTCCCAGGTCCCACTTGTACCTTCACCACAAGCCATCACACACTCGGGGTGCCTCACTGACACAAGCCACTGACTGGATGTGATGTGGGGGGACCCCAATGCATTACACACAGTCACCTAAGCCAAAGTGCAACTGCAGAGCACCAGCAGCATATTGCTTTGTTAGGGCAGGACATTTGATGCCGAAGAGTGACAGAGTTAATAATGAAGTTGTGATGGCAGCAGCCAGTCCTTCCTTTGGATACACCAAGGGACCACAGGAAGGAAAAGAAGTGGCCAGGGCCTTTTCTCATACTCTGTCCAGGTGTTCTGCCCTCTCCCTAGTCTATGGTCACTAATGACACCTCAGTCGTGAGGGGCTGCTGGGCTGGGGAGTGGGAAAGCCACCCTCACAGCAACGAGAATGGTTTATTTATCCTTCTCCAGAAATGTCTCTCCTCCTGCCACTTTGGAAAAGCTCTGGATTTTGGCAGGGTGGGAGAGAGGATGGGAACTGCTCACAAGGAGAGTTACAGCAAGGCTATTGAAGTTACACAGAGGTGGTTCATCACCACTGAGGCACCACAGTACAGCAGCTCTGCCAGGGTCCTACTCCTCCCACTGCTGGAGATAGTTCTTCTCCACTGAGGAGGACAGTGCAAGGGTCCAGCCGCACAGCTGCACCAAAATGTCTCTGTGAAGCTCAGCACATCCCTGGAGCTCAGCCCTCCGGACAAGGCACATGGCCAGAGCTCTGCACGTTCACACTGCTGTCAGATCCAGGACCATCCCCAGCATCACTTAGCCCTCCCGACAGGGCACATGGCCAGAGCTCTGCACAGCTGTACTGCTACCAGGTCTGGGACCATCCCCAACATCACCCTGTCCCTGTGGCACAACCTCACACACCACAGAGGCACAACCCAAGCACATCCTCAACCACAGCTACTCCTGACACACACGTGCATGCACACAGAGCTCCTGCCTTCCTCAGGTACCTCTCAAGAAATAAGAGGTCTGCAGGTAAAACTCGCTGCCTGGCAATGGAGCGACCCAGGGTCCCACTCACCTCCTCCCAGTGCCTTACTTTTTTAAGCCTCTGTTTCCCAGGAATGTGACCAAATGCTCCTCCTCCTACAGACAACCTGAGGATCGGGGTGGGGAGCGCTGCTAATTCTCCTGTAAATCAAAGCTGTCCTGCACAGTTCCAAGGGGGGAAAAAATCACATGAACTAGTTAAATGTTGTCATTTCTCCAAAGCTGCTGATTAGTTGCAGACTCAGTCTGAGCATTGTTTTGGCAAGGTTTGTGTCTGGCTGCCTGGTGCAGCTCCAGGGTGCATGTTCCCTGTTTGCTCCTGTCCCTGCACTACTTAACAGCAACAGGGGCTTTGCTTCCGAAAATATTCCTTCAGGCAAAATCCTGTAAGAGCCCAAACACCTGCAAGTCCTTGGCACAGGCTGTCCTCCTCACCACAGGGAAAAGAGGAATAGCTGGCAGTGGTGGAGAACCTCTGATGCTGGAGCTCAGCCACACAAGTGTGTCTCCCACGGAACAAGCTGTTCCCTGGCAAGCCACACTGGGCTGTTTTCCTGGGTGAGATGAGAAAAAGGACTGGAACAAGGGAGATGACACCCTTCCTGTTAGAGGGTGACCAGACCTTCTACATCATCACAAGTGTGCTGGTCTATTGGTAAATCAGTACAAGGGAGAAGCCTGTCAAAGCACAGCATATTCCTGCAACTCCTGGGCTTGTGCTGGGAACTGGAGAGGAAAACCAGGAGCTGCCCAAAGGCAAGCTCAGCTTCCAGATTTCTACCAAATACACTTCCAGCAGAGGCTGGTTCCCTTCATTCCTGTGACAGGGCACAGCACAGCAGCTTTTGGATGGTCTCTCTCCTGCATCCTTCATCACTGACCAAGACATCTTGGCATAGATCTTGACACTCACTTCCAGGCCTTGGAGAGGCACGACATGTGGCAGCTCCCCCTCTGGACCCCAATCCCTCCAGCTGTCAGAAGGCACACGTGAGGCACATGGCTGTGGGCGCACCACATTATCCCTTCCCAACCCCACCGGTGGGATAACTCCTGTGAGCCAGCCACGTGGCAGTGGGTCTCACAGGACATCCAACAACCTGAAGAGGACAATTTTATGCCACCTGCTTCCACAGCCAGCCCTGCAGTACCTGCTGCCTCGATGGGTACCAAAGGCAGCTGTTTGCACCTGTGCTGGTCCCTTGGTTCCCCCGACACTCACCAGAATCAGTGAATCCCAGAACGGTTTGGGTTGGGAGGGACCTTAAAGCTCATCCAGTTCCACCCCCCGCCACAGAGGAGGTCCACTAGCTCAGGTTGCTCCAAGCCCCATCCAACCTGGTCTTGAATGCTTCCAGGGATGGAGCAACCACAGCTCCTCTGGGCATCAAAGTGGTTCATCACAGCAGAAATGCGTATGGCTGATTTAGGCCCTTCAGTCATTACATCCTTTGATCTTTCCAAAGTGATTCTTCTCCTCTTGGATATTATCCTGGTTTTCTATATCATTGCAGCAGTGTTGAAAATTGTTTAAATATTTTATTACATTCGTCCTGACTGTGATAAGCCAGTTTTCATTCCTGAAGTCATCTAAGCATGATCTACTTGTCTGAGCTGTCCTAGTTAAACACTCTCAGATTTTACTCCCCAGTTCAGGTCATGTGTTTTTCAGCTTAAAACAATGTGATTTTCAGACATCTTATTAAATGTGCTACATTTGGTATTAAAAATTCCCAAACTATGGTGAGCCCTGAGGTTATTTGCACATTTTCCACTCATTTTATTTATTCCTTTAGAAAGACAGAGAGGAAGGAAAAGATTTCCACTGCTCCAAGCACCACTTTTTTCCAGGAATTTTCCTCTAGTGAGTAATTCCCAGTTCCCTCCAAACCAGGAGGTCTAGAAGGGGTTATTTCCTGATGCTCTGCTGTAGGAACAACTGCAGCTGCACACCCTGAGGGGTGGAAGGGCTGAGGAAAAACCTTCCCCACGTTCTCACCTCTGAGCCCACCATGGGATGGGTGATGGTGAGCGAAAGGAGCTGGTGCTGGCAGCAGCCCCAGAGTCCCCCACCAGCCATAGTCCCCTCATGCTGGCCCCAGAAATCCCCAGGGCTCATGTTGGAAGAAACTCTGGAAGCAACTCTGTTGTCCCCATGGAAGCCAAGCATCATGGGCATCCCTGCTTCCCTGAGAAATCCCCTTACTTTTCTAAGTAAGCAATAAATAATCATCCTGTTTTATTCTGCCACAGTGATGAAACCACAAAAATTGAGGACAGAGGACACTTCTTTTGAAAGAAGACACTGCAGATGTCCACCTGCTTCTTCAGTCTCAACTTTCCAGCCTTCCATCCTCTTGGGTTTCTACCTCTCCTGTGCTGCAAAAAGGACTCAGTTACCACCCTTTTGAGTCATTGTGGCCTCTGTGATGATGCACAAAACCCTCCCTGCCCAGGAGGACTGCTCTGTGGAGGCTGCAAGGGACAAGGCTCCTTCCACCTCCTGAGGATCCTGCTGCAGATGCTGGATTGGAGCTGGAGGATCTGAGTGCTGGCAGCAGTGCAGATCCTTCCTGAGATGCTCAGGGCCCTAAAGACACCCAGGTGAACAAATCCCCATTGCACGTCCTGCCAGATTTGAGGTCTGCACGACCCTCGTGGGTAGATGGCTCACATGGCCCCATGCCCAGGCCCAGCTGAGCCCCGGGGCAAGGTCAGGCAGAAGTCACCCACAACCCTGGGAAGGCAGAGATTCCAAAGGGCAGCACAACTCACAGCCTCAAATGTGGAGCAACAATCTTGGACACAGGGTAGGATTAGAAACCAGAACACACCAAGCACCTGAAGGAGCCTTGGGAAGGCAGAGGGATAACCAGAGGACAAACCAACAACACTACAGCTCGAGGAGCGATCAGACCATGAGGAAACATACTGAGAGCCCCTCTGTTCCACTGCTGAGGAAGGACCATCAGGCACAGGCAGCACCCCAGCTTTGAATAAAAGATAGATAACGCTTCGTTCCATAAATATGTATACCCTTGTAAAGGAGCTGACTAGTAGAAGATGCATCTTTTGAAGTAGTTCTATGAATACACAGTAGGCAAAGAAAACCATAAAAGTTGTCCTCAAAAGAGGAAAGGGGAAGGGGAAAAGGAAAAGGAAGGGGGAATGGAAAGAGAAGAGAAGGGGAAGGGAATGACACCAGCTACAGCAAACACAAGTCTCCATGGGCACACTAATGACACTGCAATCATGTTAACTGCTTTTGCTGCAGGTAACTGTCTGTCTGTAAAGAGCTCTTCGCAATACTCTTATGGGTGTGTGAGAATCTTGGGCAGAGATGGGATTTCCAGGGAAAAAAAGCCTGACACATACAGATCCAAGGCACACATCAGAATAGCAGGAGAATCAATGTTACCAACAATTACTAAAGGCAGAATAGGATAAACTACCTGAAAGAACATCAATAAACACTTTTTCCATTAAAGTTTCCCCAACCCTTTACTCCTCACCCTCTCAGTCTCTCCGTGTGATTCACAACCAGGAAAGCTTCATTAGGCGAAACCTCATGATGTGTGACGTGTCCTCAGGAGCCCCAGGACCATTCTGTGGGCACTGGGGACACCTGGCTCAGGACGTGGCTTGGGTTCTGCAGAGTACAACAGCCTTTCCAAACAGCGATACCATCTCTGGAGCACAAACAGCCATCTGAGGCTGCTAAAGGAAATCTCGGATTTGTCATGTCATTTATGCAAATCCCTATTTGCACTTATTAAACAACCAAGTGTCTGTGGCAGAAATGAAGAGATGGAATTCAAAGGGAACACACTGAACAGGGTGTTTAGTGCTAGAGAGAAACTCATGGAAGATTCATACATTCCCAAGGAACATCTGGTTCCATTCAACATCGAAAAAGCTGCTTTGTGATTTTCACCAGATAACAGGTTTATCAAAGATTCACTAATCACTTCATTCAATTCCTATCTCACCTCCCAAACCAAATTAGCAAAATTCAAGCAAAAAGTAAGGAAGAATCCTGGAGAAGGTACCTGTCTCCCCACTCCTTGCTGCCTGGGCTGTACATCAAGATCAAGAGCTGGCTGCTCCCAAACTGAATGGGAAACACATAAAGTGGCTGCAAAGCAGAATTCACGCCTGAACACCAGGGAGAAAGGGCTTGAATTACAAACACAAAACTAGCTTGAGAGTGAAGCTAAAGCTCCTGCATTTCAAATTATGGGAGGAAATATATGGAATTCTGCAGAGATCAGACGGACCCAGCAACAGAGGTCAGGAACAAGTGATGGGGTGTCACCATGCCAAGGGGAGCCTGACCTGTGCTGTAAGCATGACACAACTTTCAGTTCTACTGAGCCAAACCACTGCATATACATAATATATTAATTGGCAATAAATGCATAAATTGTATTTGCAAATGGCTCGGCCTCAAGCCCACCTGTTTGTTCCAGCCTGGGGGTTTGTTTGGTGTCTCATCCTCCTCATACTTCTACTGCCTCCATCACCACCTCACTGCTACCTGCCACGGCACTGGCACCCACCTCCAGTCCCCATGGACTATTTCTGCCAATTCCTCCATCTGGGAGCTGTGTACAGGCAGAGCCTGAAATCAGACAATCTGTGCTAGAAGGGATGAGAGCTGGAGGCAGGCAGGGAGTGAAGGCTGAGGAGAAGGAGGTTGCATTGGGTGACAATGACCAAGGACGGGGAGAGAACGGCCAATGGGAAGAGCTCAGTGAGAAATCCAAAGGGAAGGAAACCTCTCTGCCTGCAGCCACCTTCAGGGCTATAACACCCATCTTGGGCTGTGATACCCATCTCTGGGCCTGCAACACCCATCTTCAGGTCTGTGATGTGCATCCCACCAGCAGGAACTGGGGCTCAGCATCTCTGAGTTCAGCCGTCAGAAGCATCAGAACCACCTGCCCAAGGGAACCCCCTCTGAGCTCCCTCCTGGTAGGGCACAGGGCAGGTGAGTCATTGCCAAGACTCCTGAAATATTCACTCCCCCTGTCCCCCTTTTTCATACTCTACCACCCTCACACCCCCCCTTCAGGGGCTTGTGCTGGAGGGAAGCACCAAACTGGCTGTCAATGACTGATAACAGAATACAGAGCCTGCACTCCAGTGCCTTCCCTCTTCCAGTGCACCCTGAAAACTCAGCTTCCAGCTCCAAGGATAAAACAAACAGATCAAACACTCCAGCAGCTGAGTTTTAATTCCCTATTGATCCAACTCCTGTGCAGACTCAGGAGCCTTTTTTACTCCTTCCCCCCATCTCTGCAGCAGCAGCCAGCCAGAGCTGCTGGAGCCATGAGACAGTGGACTGAGGCAGGAACAGCAGACGGGAGAATGTCAAAAATCACACTCATCTCTTCACCTGTCCCATACTGAAGGATCTCTCTCAGTTCAAAACCTTTTCCAGGAGCTGGATGGGAGGGCAGCATGGATGGGCTGGTCCCAGGGTACATGGTGCATGGGAGCAAGCATCAGGGACCCTGACCAGCATCAGTCATGTGTATCCACCTTCCCTGTCCCCCCAAGGACACAATGGGCAGCAGGAGGTGGGTGGAAGGTCTTTTCCCACAGCCTGGCTGTGGCAGTCACCAGCTCCCAGGCCAGCTGCTCATGGGAGGACAGGAAAACCCTGTTAGTGGACAACACTGTAGGGTAAAAGACGGAAGATCTCCCTTAAAGCCAACTTCTCTATACTTAAGCTACATTTTCCCTCAAATTTTAAATATTTAAGCATTTGGCAGGGGAAGAAGAAAAGGCAAAAGACCAGAGAAGTCCTGAAGATGCCAGAGCAAAGATCTACTTGCTTTATTTTTTGGGGCATGATCTTCCAAGGGTTCCTTTCCTTCTGAGCGGGAGCCTGACAGACAGGAGATCCCCAGAATGGGGAAGATTTCCCAGAGAAACGTCCCTAGGAAAGCTGTACCACTTGGTGGCATCACCCTCAAAAGCTTGGGCTCATGGGGACAGTTTGCTAATGAGGATCACAGTGATTAGGAGTATCAAATTATCTTCCTAAGCACACAACAAACAATGCTAATGGTGGGATAATGTCAGGAAGAATCACACTGGATTGGAACAGCATTGATAGCACACATTAAGCAGACATATAATTAGCACTGTGGCGCCTCAATAATATTAATAAAAGGCTGCTAATTAGAGTGATATAAATAGCAAGATTAATTGTCACAAAATATCAGTGTCAGGGTCTAAAAGGCAGCCCCAAACCTTCCACTTTCTGTCAGCACTTGTGCTCCAGGGGCACAAGAGACAGCATCCAGCACTGATGGCACTCAGTGGCTCCTGGTGGCACCTGATGGCACTCAGCAGCACCCAGCGGTTCTGGTGGCACTCACAGCACCCAAACCCGATGCAGAGAGCTGTTGTGGGGCAGGCAGCAGTGGCAGGAAGGCACAGCCCAGTGCTGAGCAATATGAAGCCCTCCTGATCCAGAAGATGCCTGAACACCCTAAGGACAGCTGGGATGATCCCGGAGCATCCCCCCACACAGCCTCGGCAACCTTGTTTGCTCTGAACTGACAACAGAACAGCCTGTCTGAAGGAAATAAGAGCCACTTTCCTTTAATACCCTGAAGACAAATGAGAGCAGCTTTGAAAGCCATTGAGGAAAACATTCTCCACTGGGGCTTTGCTATGTTGCTGTTCATGGGAGAAAGAAGTGCCTCCAAGGCTGGTTTAGAAACAAACGTCCCAGTGCTGGCAAAGCCAAGACAGGTATGAATGGGGACAGTTAAGCCCAGTGTGTCCCCTGGGAGATCTCGTATCTCCTGCCATGGAGCTGCTGCACTCAGCAAGGGGCTGGTAGGGAGCAGCACCAGGGTCAGGCTGGAGGGTGACACTGCAACCAGGGTCTTCCCTCCTCACCTCTCCTGGCAGAACAAATTTTAATGGAAAAACTAGGAGGAGCTGGGCAGAAGGGGTGGGTCCCTTCTAACTCGGGATATTCTGTGATCCTAAGAAACATAAAGCCCATGGAGGCTGCTGCTGCCTAAATCACCTCCTCCCAAACTCCTACTTCCTGCAGGATGTGCTTGTGCTGAACCAACTTTTCCACCTTCCCAGCACCAATGTGTGAGCGCTGTCGGGGGCACGTTCACCTCCATGTTAGCCGGGCCATCCCACACTTCTCGGGGAACTTGCCCTGAGTTTCTCCCTGTCTGGCTCTGAGCCACACTGGAGGAGAGAGGGAGCTGCTTGGCTGGGCAAGCTCTGAGGGTGCTCCAGGCTCCCTGCCCCAGCACCTGGCTGCGGGGGCAGCAGGCAAGATCATGGGAACACCGAAAGCCAAGCGCAGGGCGTGCTCCCTGCTCCCACCCAGCTATGCCCGTACTGGCAGGTCACAGTGCGAAGGAGGATGCAAACCCTCAGGTTTCTCTTGGAAGTAGAATCAATGCACCAACAACTGCCCGGGATGGGGCTTATTTTGGCTGATTTGTTGCTTATGTAAAGCCACGGTGAGACTGTTCAAACCAGCGCTGGAGATGTTGAGATAGACACACATAGTACAAACTCAGCCTCGGGGTGAAGGCGCTGATGCTGGAGAAGGCTTTAACTCCTTGTGCATACACAAGCAGACAGTCCCATTCCATCTGCCTTTTCCCCTTCGCTGTTTTGCTGCTGGAAAAGCAAACAAAATGTCTAAACACTCCAAAAAGTCACCAAAACCATCACCAAGAAATGGCACAAACAGCGTTTTTGGACTCTCTTCTGCAGACAGAGCCTAGGCACTGCCTGGGGACCCCCTTTGCCCCTGCAATGCGTGGGGTACTACAGGGGACTTTGCAGAGATGCAGAGGGGACAATGCACTTCCAAAGCCTTTGTTTCCCAGAGCCCCACCAGACCAACTGGCGCTGTGGCTGCTGCAGAAACCCTGGGCAAGCAAAGCCCACACACTTCCCTTGGCACAGCCAGGGCACCACTGGTGACTCTGGTGGGTCAAGCTCCACACCAGCCCAGGGATCTGAGCCCACAGCCTCCTCCAGCACATCCCAGAACGCTCCTGGGCTGCCCCAGCACAAGGCCAGCGCCAGCTTATCCAGCAGATCCCAGGCTCCAGCCCCATGGATTACACAAGCTCCAATGTCTTACGGGACCAGGCATGAGAGAAAATGCCTAAACAGGTTTTCCCTCCTGGAGCAAACATCCCTGCCCGCTGTGGCTGCCCTGGGGCTGGGGACATGGTGCAGTGCTGGCAGGTGCCCCAAAGTGCCAGAAGGCAGCAGGTTTGGGCAGTGCAGAAGGAGCCTGTGTGCCCAGTCCTCCTTCAGCCAGCCCTGCTGCCCTCCTCATTCCCCCAAAACCATGACCCTGTGCCAGCCTGAGTGCTGAGCATCCCAAGAGTTGCCTACCCCACGCTGTGCTGCTGGATGGGTGCTGCCCAAGCCTCCCTGAAGACCACCTTGAGGAACAAGGCCAGGAACCAATCCAAGGCATACTTTTCCAAAAGTTACATCATCTGGGAAGCACGGAGAGGAGGGACTGTTGGAGCCTTCACGCCTAGTGCAGGATAAGTGCTCATGCCAAAACCTGCTCCAGCTGCTTCAAACTTGGCTAAAGCTGCACTCAGCAAAGTGCAAAGCTCCCATCAGTCCTTTTTCACTCCTCAAGAAAAAACCTGTCCATTTCTGATATAAGAAAAATTCTCTTCTCTCTGCACTAGGAGGGAAAGTCCCGAATTTCTAGTTATTTCCCCAGAAAACTCCAAGGCTCGATGGGCTCAGTCATCGTTGAAGTTTGGGGGAAGGGTGAGTTGTTGTGGAAAAACCCAAATGTACCAAAGTGATGAGCTGCTGCAAGGCCTTGGAGCATACCCAGGGACTTCTTGCGAGATGCCCCACAGCCCACAACCCAAATACAGCAGCCCCATGCTGTGCCACCCCAGTGCCACTACTGTTCTCCCTAGCCACTCTCAGCTTGCCCCTTTCTCCTTTCCAAAAATTCCCAAACAACCCCAGGTACCCAAAAACCCACACAGAATTGTTTAGGTTGTAAAAGCCCTCTAAGAGCATTGAGTCCAACCATTCCCCAGCACTGCAGGGCTATGACCCAGAGCTTCCCCTAATGCTGCCGAAGCTCCACGACACAGGGAAGCATTAACTGAGGGGCAGGTGAGAATTCAGAATAACCATAGACCAAATCCTGGGCTTGGACCTGCAGCTGGGCTGACAGAACACATTAATGCAACAAACAGACCATAAACTCCCCAGTAAAAGCACATGGAAGCATCCCATGGCTACATGTAGCTTGGGAAGCACATACCCTTGTTGGGTTCAGCAGGGAAAAGCCTGTAGAGTGTCCTGTGTGGCTGAGCTGGCTTTGGAGAACAAGTGGTGGATGCGAACCCCCAGGATGTGAACCCCTAGCAGTGTTCCCTCTGCACAAAGCTCCCTCTCTGCCTGCCATCACAGAAAATGACGAGATTTACAGAAAACCAGTGCTGGTGTTCTCTGCTTCCGGCCTTCTGAGTCACCAGAGGGCACAAAGCTGGTATTTAAAGACCAAACTAAGCTCCTACAACCCCAGGATTCCTATGCCTGCAGAACTAAGGGTAATAGACGCCCTGAAATGTGGGGAGCAGAGCATGATCCAGCAGTCATCCTGCTGGGAGTGAACCCCCAACAACTACAGATTACCCTTAACTGTGCTGGTTTGGGTAACATGGGTACATTTCATGACGCCTGGCATCTCTGCTCCAGCACTATGGGCATGGTGCCCACCAAAAAAGCCCACCTGAGCCCAGACACTGTGGAGACCTGCTCTGCTCCATGCTGAAAACCCCACACTGATCACAACCAGAGCAGCGTTTCAGGCTCAGCTTCCCCACTGAGCACCTGCGGAGCCCCAAGGGCACAGAGCGGGTCACACTCCAAATCTGCTTGGAGCCAGATGCCAGCAGCCACAGTAATGGGGAGAGTCCCTGCAGGGAGCAGACTCTCTGCATTGTCATCAGTGGGAAGGGCGCCCAGATAAGGCAGCATGGCCAACAGCTCTGCTCTCCCACTCACCTCCATCCTTGATCCAAAACCAGTCACCCTACACTGTACACTTCCCTGCCTTATCTCCCAGCCAGGCATGCTGCTTTCCAGCACCTGCTCCAGAGGGTTTCCCTTCAGTCCAGGCTCTCCTTGACAAAGTATTACTTTATAAATGGCCTCTGAGTGCTCAGCAAAGCTCTGCCACCAGCATAGCCCTCACCTGCACCAGCCCTGCCAAAGCCCCTTGCAGGGCAGCAGCCTCTTTGCTGCCCACTGCAGTCCCGCAGTGTTGGGCTGGGTGAGCTCATCGCTCCCCTTTGAGCTCACACTCCAAATCCAGCTGATTCCTCCTAAGGTACCTTGGAGGAGAAAGGAAACAGATCTACTCTATGGCACAGCTGGTAAAGGGGAGCCTGGAGCCTCATGGGCCACCCACGGACCCTTGGGGTGGGCTGCTGAGGGGACAGAGACAGTTCCACTGCTCCTCCATACAGGCAGAGCTTCTCCCCATGCATAAAGTTTCCCAGCATCCAGTTGCTTCCCTGAAAAACACCAGGACCAAGCTTGAGTGGGCATTGCTGGGGTGCAGCAGCAAGATGAGGACTCTCGAGGGTCGGGCAGCAGCTCCCAGGCAGACCTTGCCCCACAGCCCTCTGCCAGCCCCCTGCCCAGCATCCTGCCTGCCCAGTGCAGGCATCAGTTCCGTCCTGGTGAGTCAGAGCCTGAGGGAATCATGAGGCTGGCTGGAAAATCCCAACAGTTCTAGAAAATAAACAAACACCTCGTGGGTTCACTTTGTTTCCCTCTTGTTTTTTTGGTTTTTTGTTTGTTGTGTGTTTTTTTTTGTTTTTTTTCCCAAGCCTTTGGAGTGGATTTGAGTCAGCATTTGAGCTTCTCTCCAAAGTCTCAGCATAACATACATACCACCCCTGGGACGCTTAATTTGACACGATAGCTGAGGCTCTCACATCCTCTCTCCTTTCAAAGCAGGGGCTTCCCAAACCTCCCCGATAACTGGGATGGCACTTAAACCAGTGACACCCTTCACCCCAGCTGCAGACCCACTGGGACCTGGCTTGATGGGCCAGCACAGGGAGTGACTCAGGGAGCTTCCATGGAGCATCCTGAATCCTGGGGTTCCAGGCTGACTCCCAAATGGGCAGAGAGAAAGCATCTGGGAAGCCTGCAGCAGCTCCCAAAGAAGTTTAGCACTGAAGTGACACCTCGGGAGGACTGTGCACATGGAAGGAACAACAAGAGTTCTCACATCCAGGAAAATCGCAGCTGCACCTCTTCACACCTTTTGCCACTGTGACAGGAGCTTGGCTGCATCAGCCAAAGCACCCAGGATGTTTGCTGTGGCAGATCCAGAATTATTATAATGAAAGGCTGGCACAAAAATCCTGCTCCCTGCCCCTTTCCTCTGCCCACTCCCAGAACTCTCCCTGCCTGTTCCCCCTGCCCACTCTCAGCCTCTTCCCTCTCCTTGCCCCTGGCCGCTTTCTCACCCAAACACATCCCAATCCCCCTATACACTCCTGGCCCCTTCCCTGTCCACTCCCCTTGCTCACTCCTGATCTCATCCTGCTCCAGCAGTCCCTTTCCTGCACATCCATGGATGGGTCAAAAGACTCTTTCAACACTGAGCAGTGTCAAGGCACAAGAATAACCTTCCCACACTGATCCTCCTGGCAGACCCCCACCCCGAGAGTTACTCACTGAACCTTGATCTAATTTGCTTTTCTTCCCTTTATTCCCTCCTCAGTCCCCTCATCTTTCTTTAGAGCCAATCTTTGCCAATGGGAACTTTTTGTTCCCTCTGATGCCACAGATTTATGTGCTGGCAGAGCTGCTGTGAGCACACAGCTTCCGTGAGAGGCCTCGGCCTAGGCTCTGGAGCAGCCCCATTAGCATTTCATTTCAATTTTTCAATCACAGTGTTTTACACAAGTTAAAAAGCAGATTTTGAACACTAAATAACTTGCTGCCAACATCATCAGAGGTGTACAGGATGCCTTCACTTACTCAAAGTTACTCAAAGCTCAGCCATGGACAACTTGAAACATAAACTCCCTGGCTGGGCATGACTCAGATTTAAATTATTCTGAAGCCGTCACGTTTATTACTCCCTATTCTCCTTAATTTTCCTCACTCCCCCTGTGCCTCAGCCCAGCAATGAATGGAGTTTGGTGTCAAGGCTGAGACTCTGGCAGGACGCCCCAAGCACCGTGTTTGCACTGTTCTGCTCTGCTCACACCATGCCTCAATGAAAGGGTGTGAAATCCGCCCAGCCTGGTCTCTGCCACCCAACCTAGGGGCAGGTGAGGCTGGAGAATGCCCCCTTCTACGTTCCTGATGCCATGGAATGGGAGGAAGACAAGGGGAAGGGTGTGGTTCCAACATCAGCTTCCCATCTCTCTTTCCCAAGGCTCTAGTCCTATACAAACAGGGCTTTGTTTGTGCTGCTGTATTAAAATCATGGAATGGTTTGGGTTGGAGGCGACCTTAAAGACTACCCAGTTCCAACGCCCTGCATTGGCCCAGGGACACCTTCCACTAGACCAAGTTACTCCAAGCCCTGTCCAACCTGGCCTTGAACACTTCCAGGGAACTGTTCAGTTCCACTGTGAGCATGGCCAGAGCAGTAGAGCTGGTTCCACTGACAATTTACAAGTCAATTTATTCCAGCAACACACTTGAGGGCAGCACCTCACTGGGGGCTGCCACTACCCACAGGCTGGACGAGCTCCAGGACGCATTCAAGGGCTGAAACATGGAAATGAGGGCTGCAAAGCAGCAGGAGATGGGAGGAAGGTGGCAGAAGCAGGTTCCAACATGCCAAAATGGGACATTTCATAGAATCATGGAATTGTTACAGTTGGAAAAGACCTTTAAGATCATCAAGTTCAACTGTCAACCCAGCACCATCACCCCATGTTCACCACTAAACCATGTCCCCAAGTGCAACATCCACGTTTTCTGAACACTTCCAGGGATGGTGACTCCACCACTGCCCTGGTCAGCCTGTTCCAATGCTTTACAGTGTTTACCATGAAAAAATTTTCCACAATATTCAAGCTAAACCTCCATTAGCACAACTTGAGGCTGTTTCCTCTCATCCCGTAGCTTGCTCCCTGAGAGCAGTGCCTGATCCCGACCTGGCTCCACTCTCCTGTCAGGGAGTTGTAGAGAGCAAGAAGGTCCCCCCGTGAGCTTCTTTCCTCAAGGGTGAGCCTCCCCAGCCCATTTCAATGGCTCATTGGGAAGACTGGCCCACGCTGACAGCAGGCAAAGGCTCACAGTCGATGTGAAGAGTGGAGCCAAGCATTCATGTCCTCCACCAAATCTGTCCTGGGATGAAGAGATGCTCCAAATGAAACCCCTCTTAGCAAGAGGTACAAATAGCTAGTGTTGTTCAGAAAAGGAGGCTCAGATGGGACCTCTTCTCCCAAGTAACAAGCAACAGGTCGAGAACAAATGGCCTTGAGTTGCACCAGGGGAGGTTTAGGTTTGATATTATGGAATATTTCTTCAAGGAAAGCACTGGAACAGGCTGCTCAGGGCAGTGGTGGAGTTACCATCCTTGGACATGTTCAAAGAACATGTGGATGTGGCATTTGAGGACACGATTTAATGGTGACCATGGTAATGCTGCTGGGTTGACTATTGGACTTGATTATCTTAAAGGTCTTTTCCAATCTTAACAAGACTGTGATTAGATGAGTCTAGGACTAATTCAGAGTTTTGACCCAAAGGCATCGCCCACCTCATGCCCCCTCAGAGTGGTGCCATCACCCAGGAGTCGCTCATGTATCATATTAATTAATCCTCACTGGAATACAAAATAACTCAGCATGAGTCTGAAGCACAACCCCCATCTGGCACAGCCTCCAACCAGAACTCAGAAACAAAACAAGAGAGGATCAAAGGGAGGGGAAAAAAAACCAAAAAAAAAAAAACGAGAAAAAGGGGGAAAATGGATTAAACTCCAGAGTTCAGCAAGTGACATATTTAATTGCTAACGTAGCTTTGGGATTATTCTTTTTTAAGACTTTTTTACCAACCCAGCTGCTGTCATCCTCTAATACCCAGCAAGCAGGAAACAGATTGCGGGAGATGCGTTGTGCTCTCACTGCACTTTCTGCAAATAAATAAATAAATAAATACATACACACACATCAAAGAAGTGAAAAAAAAAACCCTTCTGGCAATTTCCCCCCCCCCTCTGCTTTCCAAATGGTCTCAAACATATTTCCTGCTGGGACTGACAAGGAACACTGTGAAATTGAAAATCAGAGCTTTAAGAATCGAGCGGCATCAGATGAAACAGAAAGGCTGAGTTTGAACAACAGATGATGCATAGGTGTTGAGTGAACAATCATGGGATTCCCAAGATAGGGGCATTTCACGGGGTGAAGGGGATCCCTGCGGAGGATGGAGCCCTTGACCTGTCTGGGACCTGCCCCAGGGCTGTGCCACCCTCCTTCAAATCCTAAACTCTCATATGGATTTTTGCCCAGTGGCCACACCATCTCTGTGGGCTAGCAAGAAGTAAAACAAAGCACTTTTCTCCCATTTCATTGGGAAAACCCCAAAAATGAACTCATGACAATAATTTCTCTTCTTCCAGGGAGGGTAACAACCACGCTACACCTGAGGCAGGTTGCGGGACTGAGGGGGTGATGAGGTGAAGGAGGAATAAGGATGCCCAAACAGCGGGTCCTGGCAGTGCTTGCCACCCCCAAAACCGCTGGTACAGCCCAGAAGAGCCGTGGGGACCTGTGCTGCTGGGAACACTGCAGGATGGGCTTCCCCTAAGGGGGGCAGACCCTCCATGAGCAGTGTGGGAGATGTGCCCAAGGAAAGTCAAAACGAGGCGAAGGCCAAGCAATAAATAACCATCGCTTTGTCTCCAGTGGAAGCGCCACCCAACGCACTGACAGCGGATTCCTCTCTGAGCAGCATTCTGATCCCAAGCAACTGGCACTCATTTGCATTAGCAAGCCCAGCACTGCCCTGGAGCATGTTCCTATGGGAAAAGCTTCAAGCCCTTGGGTGAACAAGCCAACACATTGCAGCTCACAGCTGGGGCTGGGCAAAATGTTGCACAGTGGGAGCCCCTGCACCCAATGAGCAAACGAAGCCCCTCTTCACCTCCCTGCACAATATTGTGCTCTCTTTGATCTGACAACAAATGACCCAAAGAGGTGGAGCGGATCTTGCCCTCAATCCCACCTCAGGGGTGTAAACTCCAACATGCTTCACCTCCAGAAAGGTGAACGGCAAGACCTTAAAACAAAAGGTTGACAGCAAATCATTAACAGCAGATGAAGTTTGGATGGAAAACCGACTAGTCCACTTGAAAATAAGGTAGAGAAAAATCAGTAGCTCCTCCACCAGCTGAGCTCCAAGACCTGGCTGTGCCCCACAGTTAGAGCTCCGCTCAGCCATCCTCTGCCAAGGCCAAGCACACAGAGCACTGGTTTAACAATGGGAAACTGAGGCAGAGATTAAGAATCTGCCACAGGCAAACAGGGAGCAGGAGGTGAATTCTGATGAGCTGTTTGGTGGGCTGCAGCCCAAAGTAGAGCCTGTCAAGCCAACGTGACAGAGGGTCCATGCACCCTGGGAGCCAGCTCGTGGTAGTGACAAGGACAGCATCCACACCTACTACCTTAAAAAATCAATTCAATTGATCTTGGCAAAGATTAAAATCTTTCTCAGACAGAGCTGACATAGACAGGACTCACAGGAAAGAGAGAATCTCTTGCAACTTTCATAGCAGGTCTTGGTCTCACTGAGGGATGTCCCAGTGGCATCAGTAAAACCAGGGAAGAAGCCATGGCCCAAAGTACACGTTCCAGCAGTCAAGCCAGCAGTGCTAAGGAGTCAGGAGAGATAAAACTCTTCCTTGGAAGCAGAGAGGGTGCAGGTCTCAGCAATTACCATCTTCTGCTGCTGCTGCATCCCCATCTCCAGCTCTACCACTGGAGGACAACATCCACAGTCCTATGCTGGTGTCCAACAGCATCTGGGAGGAGAACACAATGAAAGCCACCACGTGTGGCCTACCTCCACCCCTCCAACGCATAAAAAATCTGCTCTGTCCTCACCTGGCACGTTCCAAGCAAAACTAGTAAGGTCACGTTGCAAACAGCATTCCTGAAACACGTTCTCCCCCTGCTCCTAGCTCCTTTCTCTGCAACACCCTCTTTAAGCATCCTTCCATTTTCCAGCCTCCTTGGCTTCCTGCAGGATCTGAGTGTCAGGAGTCTCTGGCAACAAAGGCATTGCTGTTGGAAGCCAGGTGTGGCTGAAGAGAAATTTGGACTCTTCTGGCATTTACCTAGTGATTAGTCTCCCAAAACATCTGCATTCCTGACCCTGCCACAGGCTCATAGCTTCCCAAAGATCTTCACGTGGCTCTACACCTGCATATGCCACCAGGGAATATCTGGCTTTCAACTTCTGCACCCAGTAAACACATAAACCTCCATCCAGTTAATAAAAAATGGTTCCGTGCACCAGTTATGCAGGAAAAACACCATTTTAAGCACTATGAAAGTACTCAAGGTGAGTTACTTTAAGACAAACCTTTACAAATACACTTCAGAAAGAGGTTTGGGTTTCCTCAGGCACCATGCTGCAGCCCCACTACCCCTGAACCACTTGGAAACCTCTCCTCCTCCATAGTACCAGGAGAGCTTCAGGCAGGACACAGCTCCTTCCTTGGGAGGCCAAAGAAGGGGCTTGTTTTTTTGATGTTTTCAATTTAGGTTGGATTTTTATGAATCGCTCCACCACAAGCATCAGGCTCCAGCCAGGACACGGAGCTGCAGCAAGCACATCCATCAGGCTCTCTCATCTCCCAACCTTCCAATCACTGTCATAAAAACAAACGAACAAAGCCAGAGAGCTCACGCTGAAAGATAACCCATGCATGTTATCTTCTGAATGCCAGACATCTGGTTCCTAAAAGCCTTTTGCAGAAACAAGGAAGGAATCCGGACTTATTGTTTTGGCACATCCCACATGGCACACTCCTTTTTGCACGTTATTTGCTGAGCTTATCCCATAAATCAGAGATGCCCATCAGAGCACAAAGGGGTTCAGCCAGCTCACAAGGATTTGGCTGCATACCATGATGCTTTTGAACACCAAAATGCCCAAATCACAGCTCCTTGCAAGCAAATGTGCTTGGAAAAGCTGGAGCGCTCAGATGGGGCTCCAAAAGGGCCACACTCAGAGGTGTGGTGGTTTAGTTTTCTTGGTGTTGGTCTAGGCCTTCCCTGGTAACAAGGTTATAACTAAGGAAGTATTTCACACCATTCCTTCACGTAATCCGGGGTATATAAGATGGGGAGTTTTCTCCCTCTCTCCCTTTCATGGGCTGGGGAGGACATCAGGTCTCTGTGTCGGCTTAGCTCTTGTCTATAGCTGAGGCCTATCGGAGAAGCTGGTGTCTCAGCCGTACGGAGGTCGAGATTTCTACAGTTTCTTTTAAGGGGAACCTTGGTGAGAATTTATTGTATTAGTTACTTATTGAGCTTTTCCCTGAGTTTACGAGTGTGTGTACCTGTTTTGTTTTGGTTTTCTTCTACTCATTTTTGTCCCATTTCCCTTTCCCTCCTTTTCCCTTTTGGGGTTGCTTTGAGTTTCTTGTTCTGTATATTCATAGCGTTTGATTCTATATAATTGTAAAATATGTGAATATATATACACTTTTACTACAATTCTTTTTTGGTACACTTTTTTTTCTCTCTCTCTCTCTCTCTCTCTCTCTCAGGGGGAATCTGTGTGGCCAGCAGTTGGGTTTGTCAGGGAGCCAACCCAAACCTCCACAAGAGGGGACAGCAGGGTGCAGAAGATGGAAGGATGCAGATTTATTGAACAGGAGGAAAAGGTGTTTCCTGCTGGGAGCATCCCACCCTGTTCCCTGGCCACTGTGACCATGTGCCCTTCTGGCCATGGGGCAGGAGCCTGTCCTGCCCTTGGCTGCCCAGGTCTCTCCCTCCTCAAGAACATTTGGTGAACCACCACTTGCACAGGACTGAGAGGGTCAGAGCCATGGGGAGCTCATGCTGGTGGTGGTGCTCGATATCCCTCCCAAGAACACTACTGGGCATGTTCCCATCAAAGCAAAATATGCTCCCAAAGTAACCAAATGAAGTCAACAGGCAGGACAAGGAAATGCCTAATCCATGCCATACAGAGGGAGATGACTGGAAATATCCCTGCTCCTCACATCTGAGACTGCTCCAAGCAGCAGAGCCAAGGACGTTGATCTACGCCCCAAAACATTCACGTGCCTCCCGTAGACACTTTGTACACCCGAGGGCAGCCCTAATCCTGCTGTGCACAGCCAGAGCCCATTGCAGAGGACTGGCAGGTCAAGGGGACAGGCTGCCTTGTTAGTGTAAACAGCAGGAATTCACACTCTGCCATTCCAGTGCTGCCATCCAGCCCAGCTGCATGGCCCATGGTGGATCTTCCACCTTCTAACATGATGCTCTATGTCACACACTGGAATTATAGACACTATATGCTCACACTGCACATTGTAGAGCAACATGGTGTCATGACATCCTGCAAGGACAGGGCTCTCCAGCTACTTCAGATGTGCTCTCCTACAGAACATCCAGCTAAGAGCTCAGAAACAATATCAGGTGCAAGAACTTGTTCATCTGGAAGCCAACTCAGGAGATTTTGGGGACACACCTCTGGTTTCCTCATCACAGACCTACCTGTTTATTGATAAAGATCAAACCCAGGTGGGCTGATCTGCCACCACTCACAGAATCCTTTGGAATGGAAAAGACCTTTAAGGTCAAATAAAGGGTCACACCTTCCACTGGGAGCAGAGCCTGCCAGCTCCATATGATGTGCCCACATCCACAGTGGCCAATGAGCACCCTTCAGCAAGGGGATGGCTTCCCTGGAGACTCTGAGAGCCCAAAGCAGGAGCCAGGACACCCCAGGGACCAGGCAGGAGCTGGGACACTCCCTGGGTAAGGTGACCTCCCCACTCCTCCTTCTCAAGGTCCAAAGATTCATCTCCACTCCCAATACGGAAGGATTTATCAGCAGATCTGCTGTTACACATTGATTTCTATAAGAGGGCACATCAAACTACACTGATTGGTTATTCAAAGTTGTTTTTTTAAAAAAGCACATCAGCTGTCAAGGTAAAATCGTTTAATTATACCTGTCAGGTGTTTCAGGGGCTAATGTGATAATAATAGCAATATTCAGCATCGCAGAGAAGGGCTTTGAGCCTGCTGAGAAATTCATCTGATGCTCAAATTACTCAAAGCTACTGAATGTTGCTGGGACCCATTTTCCAGAGACGCACACTCCAGGAATCACTTAAGAGAACCTGAGGAGAGCCAGCACCATCCCCAGCGCTGTGCCAGCAGCGTTAGCTGAGCTCTGCTCATTCCCACTCTTGAATATTCATCGTGCACAAATGCAATATATCCTGAATATTAAACAACAGCTATTCAGGGCAGGAGTATCAATCCTTCAGCAAAGCTGCCAGTTGTTTTGGGAGCGGAGGGCTGTGGGGGGAGAGGGACAGCACTGCTCCTTCTCCATTTCCTAGGGAGGTGGGTGCTGTGTGAGTGGGGCTGGTGGTCTCGCAGCAGCCACCCTGCAACCCAGGAGCTGCAGGGGCACACAGCCCCACACCGGGGGCACACAGCCCCTGTGCCATGCAGGCAGGAGCACAGTGGGCAACACAACCCCCCCACTCATCCCCATATCCCAGTGATGGTCCCGGGGCGGCGGTGCTGCCCAGTCTCCAAAACCAGGGCTATGCCCTCCAAAACTGCTGCATAAGCACTTTTTAAAAGAGAAAAAGGACTTTGTTTCCCTCAAATGAGGGTGTCCACATGGCAGCACCTTCCAGCACAAGCAGCCTGAGACCCCTCACCCCAACCTGTCAAGCTCTACCAACCACAGTATGCCTTCAAGCAGGGTTTTGTCACTGACATGGCTGAAGTGCCAGGAGCAAAAAGAGAGAAAAAAATCTAAATAAAGTAGAAGATGCCATGGCTATGAGCTCTCCAGAAACACAGGCATTGGACAGAGGAGGATGGAGACTAACACTCCCCTCAGACCCTCAAGGCAAGAGGGGCACCTGCGAAGGAGGTGTTTCTGCTTAATAACCTGCAGCTACAGGAGGGAAAAGCAGACAGGTAACCAGACCCTGCTGCAGAAACACAAGAATTCATTTTGGCATGTGAGTGTTGCAAAGGAAACACATCTATGTGCTCAGAAATGGAAAACAGAGTAAAAGCTCTGAAAAACCAGAAAAGAAAAAAAAAAAAGAGGGAAAAAAAGGGCACAGGTAGCATGAGGTTGCTGGAAGCAGGAGCACTGTGGAGGAGCTCAGGATAAAGAGTCTTAAACAGCATCCTGCCCTTGGGCAAAGGGCGGATCTGCAAGGAGCAAACCCAGCTTCCAGGAACCCCAGGAGCAGAAAACGTACCTGAGGATGCCAAAAAGCCATTCCCCAGGGATGGACAACCAGGCACAGCTGAGCTGGTAGAGCATCACCTCCCACACAGGAAACTCACCACTGCTGGGACTCCCAGAGAGTGAGACCTGGAGTCCCACTAATACTTTCCTTTTTTTTTTTTTTAATTTATTTTAAAACACAGAAGTGAAAGAACTGAAGCTCAGCTCACACCCTTCAAACAACCACGAACCAGAAGCCTTGACAAGAACATGGCTCTCAGTGGTTTCAGGAAGCAGAAGTTCCTGTTCTGGGAAGGAAACAGCATGCAAAGGGGCATGCTCTCCCTCACAGAGTTTGTACTGCAGAGAAACGACAGAGAGAAGAATCAGGACTGAATGGAAATTCAGAAACTACTAAGGGAACACAGAATTGAAGCATCCAGAGAGATGTTACAAAAAAACCTAACAGTTGGTGTCTGTAAAGTGTCTGTATTGTTAAAAAGTCTGTTAATAGAGGGGAAAAACCATAATAATCAGTGAAATCATGTGCCAAGGGATGAGTAAAGCAAAGATTAAGGTTGATGGGAACATAAATTGGCTTGAAAAACTCTGAGGCCATAGCTGAAGGACCAGCATGGACATGGCACAGTCCATGGACAGATCTCTCTCCAAGGAAGTGAGGACTAGAGACTTTGTTCTCTTCATTCTTAATTTTCCTGGCAGTTTTCAAGCCCCTACAAAGGGCTACAAAGCACAGGTTCCCTCACAACGTCCCTAGCTCCTCCAGGCTCATTGTGAGCATGCTGCGAGTGATGGCAAAAGGTTTAGGGACTTTCATCCCTTCTCTTTGTGCTTTTGAAGGCACATCTGATGCTCCACTGTTGCTCAGTTGAAGGCCTGAGTGGAAAGCTGGGGGACTGCAGCCCCAATGCTCTCAGCAGGCCCCTCTCTCATCAAAAAATGGCAACTGTCCAAGTGAGAGGTGTCCCAAAGTGAGGGGCCAAATGGCTTGACATCCCCCACATGCCCTTCCCTCACTCCCTGGACCTTTGTGTGATGCGCTTGGCCACTCACCTTCTCCCCATCCCTTCACTGAGGGGTCTGGATCCAGCACCACTACACAGAGGGCTAATGGCACCTTCCTTGGTGCCTTCCTCTTCCCAGAACAAGTAAATCCTCCAAGCCCACAAGCCCCAGCAGCCTCATCTGCCTCTCAGCTCTTGCACCTCACTGTCTCCACACTCACAGAGCTGATAAGAACCACAAATTCTGGTTTATCAAACCCAAAAAGGGTGGAATTCATTCACATACTTAACCATGCATCACCTTCATCACTTCCTACTGCTTGAGGCTCATGCAACAGGTGAACAGATTGGTATCAGCCACTTTCCGAAATTAGGGCATTTGGGGGGTAGACTTCGATCAAAGTAGGTTACACCTGTTATTTAAAAATAACCTCATCTGCCAACCATCTTTCTCCCTCCTCAGACTACAGTTCTGGTCTGGCCAGGAAACAAAGGCTGAAGATTAATCCTCCAGCCTCATCCCAAACACGGCATCACCAAGTGATTTTCATACAGCTTTATGTTCTCATTTTCCAGCTCAAGCTGCTCTTGAGATAGCAACATTGAAATCATCTTGGATGTGAATTTAGGTTTGAAAAAAGCAAGAGATTAATCTAACCAACACAGTTTTGCAGCTTTGCTATTTCAATCCCCGTAATAGCTTAGTTTAATAAGAAAAAAAATTCTAACCCTTCCCAAAAAGCTGAACTACTGAGAAGGAAAAAAAAAATTATCAAAGATCCTAGCTCTCAGTGCTTATTCCTGGCCCTCGTGACCTCCAAACGATCAATATTTAAGCAGGCTGCATCAGGGGCAGGATGATCCTCTGGGTGTTCAGCATTAGCTGAGTACTCACTGCTCTGCCACTGAGAGGGAAGCAACAGGGATGAGAACCCTGGTGTGTGGCACAGGTCTCCCTGCTCAGGGAGGTCACCAGATGACAAACTTGCCCTGAGGTAGCTAAAAATATCCAGTGTTGTGAGGGAGCTTGGCTGAGCCAGGAGGAATGGAGGGGGTGGGAAAAGCCCCTCCTGCCCACAAGGCAGGGGCTGCAGCACCCATGGGGACCACATACCCTCTCTCCCAGTGTCCCCACAGCAGTGGGGGCTTTCAGCCTGCACCACCACCAACCTGGAGCGAGCCTCAACTGGGCCTGTGCCGCCCTCTCCAAGGGGTCTGGAAGTGAAGAAGCAAAAGCACGTCTGGTTCAGTGCTCAGGGGCCGACAGCTCTGGCACCACCAAAGCTCTGTTCCTGCTGAGAACAGCCCTCATCTGCGGTGTGGGAGACTCAGCAGTCACAACTGCAGCCCTCATCCTTGGCTGACTCTTCTTGGTGTGGAGGAATACAGATACACACACACACATACACACCAAAATTCCTCTAACCTCCACGGCAGTGCAGTAAATTATACATCAAGCAACAACCTGTGACTCACCCAGAGCCAGTGGGAACACACTTGCAGCTCCCAGGTGAACAAGTCCCATGTGGCAGTATGACAGAGGGTTTATCTCAATTTTCTACCCCACCACTCTCCTTAAAGCCTTGGAATCACTACCAGCTCTCTGCACAGTTTACCAGAACAGGGAGGTTTTGTTAATCCTGGTCCTACTCACAGCCCCATGGGAGGCAGCGCTGCTCTGACAGGTAACAGAGGATGGGATTTCCACATGGCTCATGCCTCTTTCTCCAGCAGAGGGGGGATGTAAGTTCCACAAAACACAGCTTTTTTCTTTCTTTTGCATATTTCCAATCTACAGAAGCCTCAGCAAGAGCAGAGAAAAAGCCTCCTCAGAGCTGGCCCTTTCTCTGGCTCCTCAAAGGGAGCAGAGCTCATGCAGAAGCCACAGACAGCAGACAATAATTAAGGCAAAATCCTTTCTTCCAACACTCCTTCCACCACAAATCATGGATGGAAGAGTCAGCTGAAGCTCTGCGGAGACCTCTTCTTGCTTCCCTTTGTGTAACCCTGCACTGGTCCCGGCACAGCAGTGGCACTGCGGCATGGGCAGGGACTGAAGCAGGCACTGAAGAGAGGATGGTAGTTACAAGGTTCAAGCAATCTGAATTTATAATTGGCTGAGATTTTACTCAGCAGATAATGCACTGCTGTCCAGGGCATTCACTGTATCTTGGTCAGGCCATTAGTTTTGCTCTTAATCTATACACAGTTTTAATTTCATCTTTAATGTCAACCTCCAGCCAGAGAGCCGAGCCAGCAGATGACTTTGTCACTGACTGCACTCAACATCTCGACCCCTCCTGAACCCACAGAGAGGGAAAACAAGCACCAACATCCTGATGTACTTGGACTACTCTCAGCCAAGCTCACACAGCCAGAGTGCTGGTGCTGCCTGTTGGACTGAGAAATCAAAGAACTGTGGAATGGTTTGGGTTGGAAAGAACCTCAAACCATCTAGTCCACCCTCCTGCCATGGGCAGGGACACCTTCCACTATACCAGGTTGCTCCAAGCCCCATCCAACCTGGCCTTGGACACTTTCAGGGATGGGACAGCCACAGCTTCTCTGGGCAACCTGTGTCAGTGTTTTAGCACAGTCATCACAGAAAACTTTTGGGTAGCACAGGTCAACACCACCAAGGAGCCAGCCTGGTCGATGCTGCCAGTGGATGCTTCACCCATCACACAAGATGCTGCATGGGACAGCACGACAGGCAGTGAACAGCTGAGCAAGGAAACGCAGAGCAGAGCATGCCTCAAATGACACACACAGGTGGCACCCCAGGGTCTCTGAGAGCTCACGGTGGGGGGTTAAGGGCAGGCAGAGACCTTGAGAGTGGGCTGCAGGAGGATAAGAGATAGAACAATGCCTTCAAATGTGCCATGTTAACACAGGTCCACATCCTGAGAGCACCTTCACACTCCTCATCTCAATTCTTGCATCATCCCATACCTGACCTCACCTGTGGGAATCTACTACCAGTATTTTTTCTCCCATTACCTCCACAGCTCTCCAAGCACCTCAGCACAGCACTGGGAAACACCTGCTCCATTACAGATACTTTTCTACACCAGGAGCTGTTGTTCCCTTCCCTCACAGTCTCTGCAGCTCATAACCCTTGACATGAACCTTCCCAGGAAAGCAGAATGTCTCTGCATCTATCCCAGCTTCAGAAAACTCCTGGACACACTACAGCACTCCGATCTCTGCCCCATCCTGCCCAGCATCCACATGGTCCTTGACTAAATCCATAAAACTGCTCACTCTGGCCAGAATCTTTACAACATAAACAAGAAGTTGAGGATGCACAAAATAAACCCATCACACATGTTAGAGGGATTAAAGATGGTTCCTAAAACATGTGGATATGTATAATATAGTATAGATGCATCACTGCAGAGCAAGCACGTGGAAGTCAGGCTGCTGGCACACACTGGAGACTTTGGACATAAAACCAGCTTGGAGAAAAGGGGAGTACTAGGAGGAGGTTTCTGGTTTATACACAACAGTCTGGTTTCAGCCATTCAGCTCTTCTAAAGAGAGAAAAAGAATTCCCCAGCAAAGATTTCAGCGGAAAGCACAGCCCTTCTGACAATAGGAAGTTACTCACTTCAAAAACCCAATTTTCCATTAAAAAAAAAAAAAATCCAACTTGAAAGGCGTTTCCAGCTTGCTCGAGCTGCAGGATCAAAGCCAGGGATTAAGTGCATCAGCTCACTGCTGGCGCTGCCTGAGTGTGTCATGGAGCTCTGGGAGCAGCCACGGAGCTCACCGACAACATTTTGAGGAGAGGAGAGGGGCAGAGCCTGGCAGTGGGCATGGGGCACAGGGCAGGCTTGTGGGCAGCAGCAGCATCCTACCAGCACGTTTTTAAGGATTTCAACTATTTCAAGTACTTGCAAGGATTTTGAACACTGCTAGGGAGTTGTGTTGGTCGGAGCTGTGGACTGATGCCATGTGAGGAGATGGCACAAGGCGCTAAAGCAAACATTGGCTCTGCTGGTGAAGCCCGGTATTGATGCCAAGCAATTCCTGCAGCAGAGGTAGAGTGTTAGGAAAAAAGATACACAAATCTAGCCCAATCAATGCACAGCCAGAGGCAGTGATGTGCTACAGGATGAGCCAGAGGAAAGACACACAGAGGTACCCCTAAGGTAGTTGTAGCCACCCTCACCCCTGCTCTCCATCCAGCTCCAGCCTTGCAGCGAGTGGGGAGCTGGGCAGGATGAACAGCACAGAAAGAATGTTTGCAGCAGAGGAGAGTTTCCTTCCATGGCCAAAATCACTTCAGACTGCTATTTACAAGGAAAAAAATAAATGATGTTCTGGCAACCTGCAAATCTTCCTCAGATGGATTTGCCTGGCTGGCATGAGCCAGATCAGGGAGGAATATTCCAAGGTTTCAATTTCTCTGCCTAGGTTTTATTGCATGCAAACATATGCAGTCATTACTTTAGAAGGTTTCCAATTCGCAAACATTTCCTCATGGAAAAAGAGCATCCTGCAGTACAGGCAGCGCTGCTGGCATGACTCCACGCACCGAGGAAGCTTAGGTGAGGCATGATGTGATGGGAGATGGGCACATCAGGGGCTGCAGGCAAATCCCAGTACCTCCCAGACCCCATTTGGCAGCACTGACCCAAAGCTAAAACTCACGGCTGGAACAGAGGAAGGAAAGGAACAACATTCAAGACATCCCACCACCTGTTCCTCATGCTGTCATGGCCATTTCATGACAGCACTGGGCACCTTGTAGCAGGTTTGGGAGAGTTTGGAGAGGAGCAGGTGGGAAACCAGCCCAGGAAACTGGACATCTAGAAGGATTTCTTTCCAGGCATCAGTGTGTTTAAAAACAAGGAAGAAAAAGAATAATTTGGTCTGCACAAAAAAACTCCCAAGTCTTCTGCATTTTTGCTGGACCAACAAAAGTATTCCTTCTGCCCTCAAAATCCACAAGAGTGGAGAGAATGGTTTTGTTCTGAACATGAACAGGACAAAGAGTTAAGAAAAACACTTTTGGGTCAGAACAAGCCTGGCACATGAAGGGAGAAAGCATCGAGGAAGCAGCAGCTGGGAAAGGTGTGAGCAGGGTTCTAATGGGAACCTCACCAGCATGACCTCAGATAGGACCTGTTTTCTTCATATTAAAAACAAAAAAGGAATGAAAAGCTTTTTGCAAGCTCATCCAGAATGCACAGGGGACAGAGCGGGATTTCAAACTTTATACAGGGTAAACATCATCCATGCAGGTTCACACTACATTCACTGCAACTACAGCCCCTGCATAAAGACTGAGCTTCAAAGTGCTCTGAAGTGATCCTGGGAAGTTTGTTAGCTCCCACCTGAAGACCAGCAGAAAAGTAACTTGTGATCGATAGGTGCCATGAGTGAAAGGGCTGGAGATGCATCACCCACTTCTGTCAGTACAGCCTGGGGGAATTAGAACGGAAAAGGTGGGCTGACCTAGAGAAAAAGCTCCCTGCCACAGGAGCTCCCACTGCTGGAAACACTGCAGTCGAAGCGAGACCCCACACAATGGGACCATGGGGAGATTTCCAGAAACCTTCAATCCTGGTCACCTGCTACAGCCTGTGGGCTAGGAGACTGTGGAACAGCTTTCCCAAAGGAAATGTCCACAGTTCAATCTGTCCCGCTCCCATCTCCAAGAGGCCTGAGCAGGCATAACCCAAGGGTTATGGCCTTAAGGGATGGTGCCACAGATCCCCCAGGACATTCTGCCATCCCAACTCTCCCACGAGACAAGGCAAAGCAACACTGACACCTAGGAGCCCAATGGCATCTGGGGAAAAGGTCCGACACCCAGACTTGGCATACACATGCCAGCATGAGAAAAAAAAAAAAGTAAAGACTTCGCTCTAATGGCACGATCAACACCCAGCTCAGCCTCCCAGTACCATGGTATCAGAGGAGCCCACCAGTTGCATTCCACAGATCCTTCAGGAGCTGTTTTGCTTAAATATGAGGTGCTGCTTGGGGCACCTGGAACCAGTCCCTTCTCTGAGCGCTGTCACTGGCAGACACAGCCCCTACGGATGAATACACCGTCACGGCCATGCCAGTTCCTTACCTTCAGCTTCTCAAAGCGATCGCTGAGCGATGCCACTTGATGGTCCCGGTGGCGGCCCACCAGTTTACATAAGGCACAGATGAGCTGGTCATCAGCAACACAGTACATGTTCACCTTCTCGTTCTCGTGCTCCAGGCACGTGAGTCCACGGAAGTGTGCGTCGGGCACTGGCTCCACCAGCCGGTGGCTGGTGAAAGGCTTCTTGTTGGGGTGGGTGGCCCGCAGGCAGCGGTCGCAGTAGGACACCTCGCAGGTGATGCAGGTCTTGACAGCGTCCCGGGGTGGATCCTGCTCACAAAACTGGCAGGTGATCCTCTCACTGGCCACCGACATGGTAGGGCTGTTGCGGTAGCTCCTCTCGCGGCGGCTCTCGCTGGGGGAGTTGGGGCCGCTCAGGGATGCCTTCTGGAAGCGATCGATGATGTTCTGCAAGGTCACATTTCTCTTGAGGCCCTCCAGGCCCCGGTGGTTGAGGGAGATGACATAGCGGCAGGTGGGGCACTGGAAGGCGGTGATGGGCTCAATGGACTCGTTGGAGGAACAGCTGGACACCAGGATGCGGTGGGCGCAGCTGAAGCAGAGGCTGTGGGCACAGGGCAGCAGGAGGGGGTCCTCAAATAACTCCAGGCAGATTGGGCAGGTCAATTCTGACTCCAGTGTTTCCATCTTTAGTTAACACGATCCTGATTCAGCATGAAAAACCAGGGAAGGTGGTCAGGAACCTGAGAGGGAGAGCAGAGACATGAGACAGCAGCGACAGCAACTTTCCTGGGCAGCTCCTCTCCTCCAGCAACAGGCACCCAGGCAGGTCAAACACATCACCCCTGCAACACCCCAACATTCTTCAAATCCCAACACTGTAACTACAGCCCAGCCAGCCCCCTGCAAGTGCACCAGCGTGGCTGAAGCCTCTCTTTGAGGTGTCTCACTCCACCATCCCCCTGAGACAAACCACCAGTGTGGAGCAGTGCCCAGGGATGGTTCTGGGAAAGGAGCCGTATGGAGGGCATGGGAGACATGCAGCAGCAACTCCACTGACACCTTCCAGTCCAGCCAGGGAAGGACCTGGACCACAAGGCTGGAGACAAAACCATGAGAAACCACATTATTTCATGTTTGCATTGCTGAGTGCTGCCTGGGACCAGGGCAGGGCCATGCTGGTGTTCCATGCAGAAGAGCTGCTCTGGACAGCAGAGGTAAGCCTCTGAACATCCCCTCCAGCAGCTCCAGGCCTGCCTGCTTCTGGTGAAGGGAAAAAGGTGAATCATGTTCTGGAAACTCTGAGCAGAGCAGGTCGGGAGCTCTTAACACTCCATCTTGCGCCCTGCTTTTCCCGGCCATTGGTTTTTGGAGAGGGGCGGGGAGGGCAGAGCAGGAAAATTATAGTTGGCAAGCTTCCACCACTGGCTGTCCTCCACTGCACTTCACAACAGCCAGGGATGCCCAAATCAACTCCAGCTGGAGGCAAACAAGTTGTATTTTTAGCTCCCTTCTCTTGCATGAGCTGGAAAAGAGCTCCCAGCAGGCGACTCAACCTGCTGCTCCCAGCTCCAGTTTGCAGAGCACCAGGAGCTGCACCTTGAGCACTGCCCAGCCTCTGCTGACATCCCAGCATGCTCCCAAACACCTGTCACATAGTGACATGGAACTGGATCCAGGCCCTCCTTTCTAACCCGCCACCCAGCGCACATGTGGTGCCTCCTGATCTCCTTGGCTCAGAGGCTCCAAGCAATGGCCACTGTGACATCCCTTGTAACAGACATGGAGATAAGCACAGGTTGCCCAGAGGAGCTGTGGCTGCTCCATCCCTGGAAGTGCAATGCCAGGTTGGATGGGGCTTGGAGCAACCCAGTCCAATGGAAGGTGTCCCTGCCCATGGGAGGGGGTGGAGCTCCATGACCTTTAAGGTGCTTCCAATATGAACCAGTATGGGATTCTGTGAAAAAGGGCTGTGTGGGTGGATGAACCAGAAGCAGGAAAGGGTCTGGCTGCTGGAAGCCCCAGGCTGCTGCCCACACCTGCAAATGGCAAACTGAACAGGTGCCTCACTGGACCTGCACACCCCCATCCCATCACACTATCTCTTCCCAATTGCCTGAAATGGGATTTGCAAGTGCCTGGAGGAGACCTTAAGCTCTTCCCTGAACCAGCTCAAGATGCTTATAAAATTAATCTACTAGGTATTTCAGTACGTTCATGCTGCAGCTGCCTCTGCTGCCCAAACACTTTCTTTAAAATTATTTTTCTTTTCCTCAAGAGAGACAGTGGAAAAGTAGCCATGTCCAAACAAGGAGAGGAGCAAAAAGGCTCCTGGCAGCTTCCTCTCTGTGGTCCCCAGAACGTTTCTCAAGCCTCAGAGTCCACCCCAGACATGGGAAAGAAGAGGGGAGGAACTGTTCCTGGCCCTCTGCCCAGCCGCTCGCACTCTGCTGCAGTTGTCCCTGGATCTGCTGGGCTCCCCCATGCCCCAGGCCTGGCAGGACACGGGAGGATCCCAGTGCCCAGCAGTGACACCCCCATCGCCAGCACAGCAGCACCTCCTGGCACTGCCCTTGGGCACTTGAGCTGTAAAACCTCCCACACTGGTCCCTCACTGTGCTAGGTGCTCTGGACACAACAGCTGCCTTGCCCTTAGAGCCCAACACCCCCACGCGTATACAACTCCAGCTCGGGGGGCACAGGCACAGCCCCTCTCACCTCCCCACATGTTCCACAGATTCTCTCCAGCCAGCAAACACAAAAGGAAAAAAGAAAGAAGCATAAGAACAGGATTTGGTTCAGAGCCTGACCAAGACTAGGAAAAGAATTTAAAAACGAGTATTGTCATGTGAGAGGCTCCCTAATGCCTTGCCAGAGCTGCCCATCACTGGGCCAGTCCCACAGAGCAACATCTCACGCTCCTGCAAGCTTCCCACATCCAACACCCAGCTTTGCATCCAGCTCCGCCGCCATCCCAGGGAAAATAATGCAAAAAGTTTAAACAGCCTTTGTTACCAAGTTTTTACATTGATCTTGTTTTCCTTGTTGGGACAACAGCTTTTACCTGTGACATATCCAAGAGGAGTCTCAGACTCCAGGTGCTGGGACAGGAGCAGATGCAGAAGCCCACTTGGAAGTGCAGGAGGAGGCACAGGAGTAAGTACAGGAGCCTGCCTGGAGGTGCAGGAGCCCCCTTGGAGGAGGCACCTGCTCTGAGGTGCAGCACCTGGCAAAGCAGCCACACTGCCGTCAGAGCCTTTCATGCCTCTCACTTTGATGTTCTCTTTGATGTCCAGGATTGATGCAGTACAAGGAATAGCTGATTAGATTAAAATCTGCTTTCTTTAGAGTCATTAACTCCCTAAATATAAAAGTTATAAAATATTAACACTGTTTACAGAGAGCCTTGTGTCACTTGTGCCTGAGGGTGAGTGGCCCTGGCCAAACTGGGCTGTGACAAACAACAAGCTGCAGCAGCAGGTTAATGACACAGTTACATAAAATCAAACCTTTTTTTCTGTGTTAATTTGAGCTTTGCCCAAAAACCAAGGCAAAGAGAGAAAATAACACTAATAAATAAAAATTATAATGAATAAATCAATGTCTAACAAGTCAAAAGAGATGGGTGAAGGCAGCGAAACCCCAGGGTGAGCAAAGCTGTGGGTGTTGCAGAGCCAGTGACAGGCCCTCTGGGGTACAGTGACTGGTGCTTTTACTTTCAGCCCAGATGGAATCCAAAACCCACATGTCAACCCAGAGCAGCAGGAGCATGGTGAGCCTTGGGGGTGCACAGGATACCCTTAGCAATTTACACCGAAGGTTCTCAGATACAAAGGTGCCCCCACTGCTTCTCACAAATTGTTATTTTCACAAGACCAAAGCCAAACATTCTTCATCACTGCCTCAAGCTCAGAGGCTCATTGGGAACGATGTAGAGGTTTGGCACCAAGGGAAGAAGGGAGGAGAGACATGGAAGGAGGAGATGCTGCTCACATCACGCCATCCATACCTGAGGGGGACATCCCAGTGTACATCACCTGAGGCTACGAGCAGCCAGCCCAAAATTCACACTTTCCCCTTCAGCACCCTCCAGCCCCCATTTTTATCCATGTTTTCCAAGTCCACCCAAACTTCCCTCTGATCTCCCCCAGCATGAACCCTGGGCGGAGCTAGGCAAGCTTTCAGAGCCCCACACTGGGATATCCAGACCTGTTCTGACAAATGCTAACTCTGCAGGTTGGTATTTTCCACACCACGTGTGATTATTTATTTGTTTTCTTTCTTCCCCTCCCTCTTTTTTTCCTTCCCTTCCCCCTAAAAAGCTCCAGCCCAGATTGCTCAGCCCCTTCCAAGAATGAGGCTTTACAAGAGCTATGCTACTCCACCCATGCATTAACAAAAAAAATAATAAAATATGGCAACCCTTTCCTTAATTGGCTCAGCGACAGCAGGATACAAAATCTGGGCAACAGTTTTCTCTGTGCTTTTTGTTGTCCTTGGGAAAACTAGCTCAAAGTTGGATCACTGTTGAGGGGAGGATAGAACACCCCGTTCAGCAGCTACATCCTGTTCTCAAGGAGCCCAGGCTGCCCAGTGCAGGTCCCATGTCAGCAGGGACCTGCCACTCCCTGATTTGAGGGATGGAGGGTTCCCCCTCAGTTCCCCTGGCCCTGCCAATGACACAGTGCTCCTGCCAGCATCAGCCTTCCCAACCAACTGCCTGAAATCTGCCCTTGGGATGGGCTTGTCTCACGAGAAACAGTACCCTAGAGGGAACACAGGCCCCCAACCACGTAATTAGCAATGACTTCCAACCTAGCAAAGACACCCCAGGGAGAGGGGAGGCAATCAGGCTCCTCCAACCAATTCAGATCTAGCATCACCTGATTTTTCTGGGCTTGATTTGCATCAGCTGTGCATATTTGACACCAAATGTTAAGCTCAGAGCTGCAGCCAGCACAGAGCATCCTTTGGCCATCGCTCCTGCTGCTCCTTCCCAGAACACCTGAACACACTGAACAGAACTTGGCCTTTCCTCCCACTGCTCCTGCCTTCACACTTCCCTTAATAACACCACGAAATTTATGGGAGGCTTTCTGAAAATCCCAATGATCCATCTCCCAGCTGCTCTCCCCAATCACCTTATTGCCATACTAGAAAAAAAAGAAGCCCCCACTCCAATTAAACTGGATTTTCCCTATAAAAGCCAGTGTTGCTGTCCCTAATCCATCACACTGGAGCAGCATTTCCACACTGGCATTAATTATCTTCTCAGCCAATTTGCTTGGTCCTAAAGCAAAGCTGCTCCATAATTCCCACTGCTCTTCCTGCACCACTTAAATGAAGGACAGAGCTGAGAGGCTGCATTCCCATGCAGCAGTTCCCTTTAATGAGAGATTTGCTGGCAGTTCAGCTGCTTCATCCTTAAACCTCTCTGAAAGAGCCACCAGAGCCCACCAGGCACTGTCCATTTTTGCTCTCTAATTCCTCCATTTGCACATCATCTTATTTCCTCTGGGAATTTCATGTTCATCGCTGCCCTTCACTGATGGAATGAGACCACTTTGTTCCACCACAACATCACCTTTCTCCTGAATGTCTGCTGTCAGGCTCTAGGGTTGGGAAGGGCCCCCAACATACTACTGGATGCCCTGATCACCTCTGCCCTTGCTGCCTGCACAACTGGTTTTGGATGGGGTTTTCCTCCCTCTCATCCCCCAAGGGGATTACTCCCAATGTGTGAACTCCACACAGGCCTCAGTTAGCAACATGCAAGCACAGACCCAAGATGGGATGCTCCAATCCAACCCCCCAGTCAGCACTCCCCTTCCTGTGGCAGCAGCTCCCTACATCCCTGCTCCCATTCATCTCAAGGTGTCCCTCCAGCTGCTTTGGTTTGGGGTGCTGTGTTTCCCACTCCTCCCTGATAACATCTGTTCATGGAGCAGCTTCAGAACCCTCACTGCTCACCCCCGCCCAGGGACTGTGGTGGTTTCTACACACACCAGCAGCCCTTGCCCCAGCATGCTCTCCCCAGCACCCCCACTCTGCTCCTGCCCAGCACCATAGCCCAACACTTCCCATTGGTTTAAACATCTGATAATCCACTCACAGATGGCAGAAATCCATGGATCATCCACTGGTTCTGGCAATGCCACAAAACCTTCCACCCTGCATCTGCTTCTGATGCAGAATGAAGAGCCCTGCTCTGGTGGGCTGGGATGTGGGGAGGGCCCTAGGCAATAGAAGTAGATTTTTGGCCCAGTTTTAAATATCATCTGCTGACATCACACTTGTTCATCCAAATGGGACTGTAGCATAGGATGAGGCACAAACATGTTGTTCTTTGAGTGGGTCATGACTGCACAAGGACACAAGCCATGCTCCCCGTTCTCCCATGCTGGTGCCAGCCTTATCAGGATTTCATGAAGACCCTGACCAGGGAGCAGCAGCAGCTCCAAGAGCTTGTCTGGGGGTATCTGCACAGGACAAGGATGCTTCGGTCAAAGCCCACAAGATCTCCACCTCATCCACCTCCACGATGCGGGAGAGGCAAGAGCCAAAGTTCCTTTGTTTGATCTCCAGGAATGTCTTGGTGTAAGGGAAGATTTTACCTCTTTCCTACAAGAAGTTCCCAGTGAAGTGACAGCTCCTGGAGTGCTTCCACAGGACCTCAGCACGTGTTCACTAAAGGCTCCCCAGGGATTTGGAGCCTGTGAGCTGCAAGGTGGATTCCTAGCAGTTTGCTCCCCAGCTCCTGCAGCCATGCATCAGGAATCACACTGTGCAAATTTCTCAGCAACTGGAGTGGTTTGAAGACACCCCAGGCAGCAACGGTGCACACTGCCCTCTGGGATGTCATGGAGCAATTCCCACTGACAAGGTCAATCAGTGGCAATTCCCCTGCAAACTCCATCAGTGGCCCTGGCATCAGCAGGACACAAAAGGCACAGGGCATCTCTCCAGCCCCTCTGACTCAGCAGGTCCCCGGAGCACAGCACAGCTGCTTCCAGTTCCTGGGGAACACCACAGCTCCCCGGGGTGCCCTGCGCTCCATAATCTATGAAAACTGGGGCTGCAGCAGCCAGGCTCAGTCTCTGGCAGGTCACAGCCCTTGTCCCCACGCACTGCATGTGTCCATCCATTCATCCTATTCCTCCTGCAATACCAAAACATACAGCCCTTGCCTCTCTGCCAGCAACTGCCACCACAGCTTGGGGGCTGAAACCTCAGCTGAAGCTGGGGGATCACAGTGATGCCAAGGGCAGGGGGGTTCACAGCTGTGCCCAAGCCAGGGACATCTGCAGGCACGTAGCTTCAAGGGCTGCCATGATGGCAGGGGGAGCAGCCCCAGCTTCCCAAGACCATCACAAATGCGAGTGAGCCCCCTCCAGCCTGGACTGTGAGAAAAGCACCTGGGGACTGGGCACACCACCAAACTGGCATGTCCAGCATTCCCGTGGCCCTGGCAGCCCTGCCACTCCCCTGCAAATATTCCTTCCCCTCCTGCCACAGCACTCCACTGCTCCAGGTCTTGCCATCCCCCACAGTCCCTCTCTCCCTCCCCTCCCTTACCTCTGCTGCAGGTCTGTGCTCTCCTGCCACCCTGCTCTCCTGGCCTCTCCAGCTGATGCTGTACAGCAAACAAGCAGACCCAGCACTTGTGTCAGCACTAGCAGCTCCTGAAAACAGCCTTGCTCCCAGCTGGCTCCTACCAGACCACACATGGCAGCAGCCTTTTGGTCCAAGCCTTTCTCCAGGCACACTCTGTGGCTCCACATCCTTCTCCTCTTCCTCAGCTACTGCCTGCAATGCAGCTCCAGCCAGGCCTTGTTCCCACCACAGCCAGCAGCCCCGGCAAGGATGAGGGAGGGCATGGCTGCAGTGGCAGCTGGTGCTCTGGAATAACCTTTGGGCTCCAGAGCAAGTCAAGGCTGCTAACTCCCAGATGGATGCTGAAAAGATCATCCAGCCCCACACAGAAAACCCCCAGCCCCACACAGAGGACTGTTTTTGTTAAGGAGCAGCATATTCCAAGGGCAAATCCCTCCATCTCTCCAGAGGCTGGAGTAGCAGCAGCCTGCTCCAGCATTCACAACCCCGGTGCTGTATTGGGAACCAGAATCCTTGAGGGTGATGCCTTAGGGTTTTCATGTATTTGTAGATTTTTATACTTCTATGTAGTTTCTTACATTTAGAGTAGCTAGCAACCTCTAACCCTGTGCTAGCTGTCTTAAGAGTCAGATAATAGCTGGAACACCATGCCTGGGAAACATGTACCAGAGCTAAGACAATTAGATACACCATGTTAGTCAAAAAAAAAAGCAAAGCCCAGCAACCTTGGAGAAGCTCCAATAAGGGAAAGTGGCATAAAGATGATGATAAAAGATTAAGTAAGGGTCTTAAGACCTTCAACTNAGGCCAGACCTCAAGAACATCGAGTACTGCTTGAAAGAAGACGAGACCAGTAATGGGAACTGGGTACCAGCATGAGCTGCTGGGGTAGCTCTGCTGCAGGGGAGCAGCTGCAAAGGGAGTTTCTCCCTTGTGGGTTGGGAGGTGAGCTGACTTGGGCCCAGACATTGCAAGAGTCAGCGTTCCTAGCCTGTGGGTGAAAGGGTCTTTCACCTGGGAAGGGCAGGTTGTTGTCCCTTGTTTGCTTTGGTAAGACATGGCAGAGTGGCTCAGGGGTTGGCTGGATACAGCTGGAAATGAAAGGGATGCCTTGTGGATTAATTTACTCTGCATGTTTTGAAGCAGTGGTGCTTGGAAAAGAGCTCACATGGTATTCCTGAGGCCATGAGTTCAACCTAGCACCGGTCTGTTCTATCTGTTACTTGCCAACACGGGTTGTACTCTTTTATACTCTTTTTATACTTTATGTACTCTTTTATACTCCTTTATATTCTGTATCCCTAAACCCTATAAGTAAAAGAACTCTTCTCTAATTTACCCACATAAAGTTGTCTTGGACAGTTCTTCCTTCCCCTTATGACAAGGGTGTGCACGCCATGAGCCACATTGGGGTTATCCCCACTCCTGTACTTCCTAGGGGACACCAAGTCCCAGCACGGGACACCAGTGCCACTTGCCCACAGGGAAGCAGGGTTCAAACAGGTGCAGAGACATGGCCACAGCAAAGGCAAGGTTGGGTTCATGGCAAAGCCCACCATGGGAAAGAGCCAGGAGACACAGACCCACATCTGGGAAGGTACCTGTGCTGTTGCCATGCAAACATGACATAGCAAGGAGTGAGTGCGTCCCAGTAAGGAGCCAGCCCCTCACCAGTGCTCCCCAGGCATCCTTGTGCTGTGCAAAATTCAAAGCTCTACTGCAGAGATGTTTTCTAGGGAATAGAATAACAATAGATTCTCACCCAAAGAAGGAGGGCTCCCCCTGCATGGTACAGTCCCATCCTGGCAAAGACACATAGCCTGAGAGGGGCAGCCAGGTGCTGGGCATCTCACCACTGTGCTCCTCAACCCGTGCTGGGCATCCCCCTCCTCTGTACCTCCAGACCTGCACTGGGCAGTCCCACAGAGAAGGAAAAAAACTGAACGGGGCTGTAGAAGCAAGAACGGCTCCAGGAGGGCTGGGAGCAGCTGTCAGAAGGGTTCTGTCACATCCCCATGGGCTCAGGGTCCCCACGTGTCCTGACAGAGCTCCGAGGAGCATGTCTGCCCCAGTACCATGCCAGCCCACAAGAATGCACACTGCCAGTGACACCATTTCAGTCCCATTTTGCTGTTCAGTGCTGCAGCAGAAAAGAGGCAATTCCAATCTCCTGCAAGATCCCAGCCTCCACTGTGGATGGAGGCTGGGAGAGTCAGCCCAGAGCCTTGTTGCTGCCCCGACCCAGCGCCTGCTCCAACCTCTCCACCCTGAAACGACAGATCAGCCGCGCTTCCGAAAGACACCACAGAGTCGGGAAATCCAGAGGCCACTGTGCTGCTCTGTGCAAGGTTAAATATATCTGCACAGCTCCTTGGGCTGCATTCCTGGGAGGTGGGAAGGATAAACAAGGCTTCCTGCAGGAAGTGGAGACAATGGGGGGATAATTAGTGCTACTCCCCAGTGCAGAAATAATGCAGGTAGCAGATATTTTGGACTTTCATACCCTCCCACTCACCACGCTCAGAAAAAGGTGCCCTGACTGGTGTAACTGGGCTCCCGGGCCAGCTCAAAGAGACTAATGATTTAACAGGAGGGAAGCTGCCACAGCTGAGAGATCAGCCTGGGGCTTCACCATTCCAGGCTTACCCTGGCAAGAGGTTGGCATACTAGCACACATTTCAGAGACACATTTTTCCCAGAGCCAGCAGCTCCTGCTCAAGTTGAAGGCTGTGTGCACCCACACACGGAGTGCAGGAGGTTTGGGGACACAGCTTGCACCAGTGCCCCAGCCATGCTTTGCTTCCAGCACGGTACAGCCAGCGACACCACCAGCATTCTAGAGCAGCCATCAACAAACTAGGAGAGCTCCCACATCCCTGCAGCAAAGGGACCTCTTGTCACCACAGGAAAGGAACCCCCACGCCTCTCTCCACAGCCAGAGGATGCCAGAGATCTGCTGTTCCTACAAGTAACCTCCTCTTCATTCCAGAGAAGGCCAGACCAGGGCTTGTTTTCAAATCACAGCAATTTTTAATCCTTTTTCCTACCCCGGCCCCTTGGGAGGGCTCAGTACGCCAGCAAGATTTCCCAGTCCTTCTCCCGACGCTGCAGAATGACAGAGGGACCCTGTTTTCCCAGCACATTACACAGGTCATTTAAAGCCTTTCAAGACAAAATGCTCCCTCGCTCCAAAGTGACTTACAACCATTAGCATCCCTTTGGAGAGGGCTCTCCACTGCTGCACAGGAGCAGTTTTGCCCTTCATCTCTAAATAAAATACATTTATAAACAAAAATACACCAATTCCCCTGGCTCAGCCACCCCCTGCAATATCCCCTGTCAAGGAGCTGGGACTCTACAACAAGAACGAGGAGGCTCCAGCATGCACAGGGGACAGGTATGGCAGACCCACTGCCTGTCCCCATGTCCCACCCTCTGCTCCAAATGTCACAGACACCCACAGCGGTGTCTCTCACACTTTGAGGCACACCAAAGGATGCCCCACCAGCAATGCCATACTCCTCATCCATTGGGATCAGACCCAGGCTCACTTCCCAGCCACGTAGGATGTGTTCCCTGAGCCAAGGACACCAGCACGGCTGTGCTGCTGCTGAACACGGCTTTCCATGGCTCATGCCAGGATGAGGATAAACCACTGAGCTCAAGGCAGGTCCAGAACGCACACAGTCTGGGGAGAAACACTCAGCTCACCCCATCACTCCCTGGTCAGCCTGTGGTGAAGGACCAGGAAACAACCTTCAACCCAGCACAGGCTGCATCTCAGAGTATGACAAGCAACTCCATCACCCCCATCCCGGTTCCTGGAGGATTCAGACCACAACAGTTACCTCCTTCACCCCTGTTCCCTGGCCAGCATGGCTCCATCACACTGAATCACTCTGAAGTCCTCTTCCCTCCTCCAAGGGGCAGCCGAGGCAATTTCGGCAGCATGCAGGGGCTGCCGATCTGCTCGCCACCCCTTTCAGCTCTGCTCAGATGCAATTCAGGAGATGAAGTAGGTAACTACAAAGGTAATTTCCTCCTGCCATCCCCGCTCCCTCTCCACAGGCTGTCGGAGGGAGACAGAGGTTTCTGGTGACAAGAGGCACAGCACAGACAATACCTGCTCTCATACACCAACAAGTTCTTTAATGATCTGAAAGGAACCCAAAATGCTTCAAATTTTGCATTTGTCACAATCACAGGCAATGCCAGAGCCTTGCAGGGGCTCAACTTTGACACACCAAGGTACCTTTGCCCCTGAGAACATCCAACACTCCTGATTCTTCATGAGAAGCCACTGCAGCTTCACAAACAGACGGAAAAGCTCACAGCTGCTGAAGAATGACAAATGGACACAAATTCCCAGGATGCTGGAGGGAGCACAGCACTCTGCAGGGTCACTCTGGGACTGACCACAGTGTTGGCCAGAGACATGGGAAAGTGTTGGCAGGAGAAAAAGAGTTTAAAAAATGATAATATATACAATATATAATTCAGCCTCCCATGCTGATGATCTCCCTCATACAAGGCCTGGTGCACTGAGCAGCTTTCCAAGTCCCCTCTCCTGCCCACTGCCACCTCCACACGCAGCAAGGACACCAGGCCAGTGCCAGAGCTGGATCCTGTCCCACGGTAGCCCTGGCATGGCCAAGGGGCTGTGAGGAGTCCTCAGCCCTGTGGTACCTCCCTTAGTGACACAGGACACCCTGCCACCGATGGGTGGCCCTACAGAGCACTCAAGCCACTTCCCAACACGAAGGGCCATAACACAGCAATGATTATTCATGAGATGGAGCTGCTAAAGGACTGATAAAAAGGATGGAAAAAAGCTGAAAGATTTAATGCCAGAAAACCACAAAAGTAGTCACACCTGGAGATACGGGACATGGAGGTGACAGCACAAGCACCCATACAGCCCCCTCTGATGACAGCCAGATGCTGGGCTACTCCTTTTCCAGCAAAACAGAGCCACAGACCAGCCCAATGTCCTTCCCAGAAATTCAGTTTTACACTGCCTGCAGGTTCTCAGAGCTGGCAAAAGGCAGTACAAATGTTGGGAGAACAGGAAGGATCAGGTCTGGATTCAAGGACCAAGAAGAAAAATCACAGAGAGTAAAAACAAGGAGCCTGTTCCTGGAATAGGACAGCCCTCATTGTGGAGAAATGTGAGAATTCCCAGGAGGAAAGCAAACTTGAGAGGCAAAGCACAGAAAAGCAGGGATGCCAGAGAACTTCAGGCACATACTCTGGGTGCCCACTGGCTCCACGACCATCTCCCACCATGAGCCATGAAGCAGAAGGAACACAACAAGGAAGAAGATTCTGGCAGCATTGCTCCTCACAGAGTTGTGCAGCTCGGTACTCACCACCCTCCTGCCAGACAAACCCCATCCTGCTCTCCTTCCTACAGGCACACAAACTTCCAGCAAAGGGAGCAGAGCTGGAGCCACTGCAGCCAGGAAAAACAACCAAGAAAAAAAAAAAAACCACAAACCAACCCTCAGAACACATTTCTGATTTCTGGGAGGGGAAAACAGCGATACAGGCAGTAAGGCACTGGTGGAGAGTGCAAGGCCAGGTCCCAGTGGAGTTCCTGAGCTGGTCAGGATCCTCACTCAGTGCTCCAGCCCTTGCACACACCATTCAGCTCCAGGAACCGCCAGCAGCGCTACAGCACAGAGATGGAGGAGAATCCCTGGCAACACAGCACCGCTGAAGGAGCCTGTGTGTTCCAGCTGGGGCTGGGGAGACGCTGACGTGCGCATGGGATGCTCCTGGGACGTGCATACAGAGCAGCTCCCATGGCTCCCCAGCACCAGCTTCAAGTATCAGTTGCTTAAGATAAACAAAATGCCATTATGTGGCCTGAGCCAATGTATTTCTGCAGCAATCCAGAGCTTTGGGATTCCTGCTGCACCTGGGGAGCATGGGCACTGTGCTGGCCCACCACACTACCAAGTGAGAATCCAGTAAGTCACAGAAACGCCAGGGTCTGCCGGGAGCTTTGGGTATGGAGACTGAGCCCTGCTTACCTGAGGTCACTTTAAGTCAGCTGCCTGGGACTGTGACCCACTGGGTTCTGAATACCTCCATAAATGGAGCCTCCACAGCCTCTCTGGACAGTGTTTCACCAATCTCACAGTTAAAAATCCCACATTCTCTCCCATGAGATTTCAGCCAGATGCAAGGAGTTAAGAACAGGAGGTGCCGATACCTCATCCAAAGCCACAGTAACAGGGCAGTGATCACCAGCAGCCCTGGCTCCCCTTGAGCACCGACTCAAGATCAAGTTCCACCAGGAAAAATCAGTTTGTGCAGGACTTCTAAAGCCTGGATCCACATCTGCTCCCTTGCATGGGAAACAGGTCCAGTGCCAGAGCTCTGGAGAACTTACAGGAGGGATGTGAAGCTCCTGTGCCTGTCCTTTCTCCCCTGTACCTGCTTTTTCCCCCCTACATGGGGACTGCAGACCCATGCCACCCTCATGTGCCTCACTTCCCCTCTCACAAACCATCTTCCTACAGCCAGCGCAGGAGAGAAACTGCTGATCAAGAGGCCAGAGAGCAGTTCCCACACCCCCCAGAGCCTTGGACACCCTGGTAGGCGAAACAAACCCCAGGGTGGAGGAGGCACAGCACCCCTGGCAGCATGAGCACCACTGCCGTCAGTGCCACTGTCACAGCGTCACAATGGGGCTCAGCATCAGCACAACAGCACGGGTGGCAGCCTGAACCAGCACAGCATCCAGCCAAAACCCTAACCTGCTCCTTAATGATGTGTTGAGCCAGGTCAGTCTGCCACTAAAAGCCCCCCTCAAATTCCTCCTTCCCAAGAGTCCCAGCAGGCAGCGAACCAGAGCAGCTGTCCACAGCCCCATGCCAGGAGTTCAAAAGCTGGCACTGCCACCCCAGCCCAGCTCTGCTCCAGATTCCTGAGCATCCTTGAGATGGCCTTTCCCTGCCTCACTGCATTAAGCCCTGTAACACAACCGGATTTGTGGGGTTCTTTGAGGATCATCAATGAAATGCATTTAAGCTGCTCTGTGTCATTTTGAAACTGCAAAAAGCTAATTTACTCCTCAATATTCCTGCTGTGCTGTTGGACGATGCTGCAGACTGCACCTCAGAGGGCTGACACATCCCCACCTTCTCTGTATCCCCACAGATCTTCCCCCAGCTCACACCAAACACACTGTACCTGAACCCCACTCCAGCCAGGCCTCTGCTTCCTGCCTGAAGGTAATTTTTTCCTCTTTGCTCAACCAACTCAAAATTGGGTTTGTGCATTAAAGTGAAATTTAATTTCTAGGCCATTACCCCAATGTAGTCTAGTTCCTGCATCTGCAAAATGAGGAATAAACAAACAGATTTAGCAATTCATTTCCCTCTTAGACACAAATTTCAGTTATAAACGAGAATAATGACATTCTGCAGAGGCATGGAGCCCATTTCATTTCAGGATCCCACAGAAAGTGGGCAAAGCTGTGGGATCCCCAACGCAGCTGGCATGCAGTCCTGCTACACGTGTTCCTACATGGCTGCACCACACACCCCTCAGATCTGCCCTCAGAGTCTCATTGATGCAACAAGTTTCCATTTATTTCTCACACGGGTTTTTCACAAGCCTCTGGGTTTTCCTTTCCACCCCTCAAGCAGATAGTCCTGACACCGAGATGTACAAAATACATGGTTTTGAGACCTGAGAGCTTGCAGCATCCAGCTGCAACACCCATAAAACAATCCCAGAAAAATCAAAGACTTCAACTCCCCAAAAAAACAAACAACCCACACAACTCCCCTCCCTCATTTACCTTCAGTCTTTTTACTCTTTTGAGTGCAAAAACTCAGCAGCACTTTAACCCACATGGTGACAGTGCCATCCCCATCCATTCATGGGCTGCTCTGGCATTCCAACCAGACCCCACACCCTCTTCCTGTCCAAGGGCGGAAATCGCACAGGAAATGCCCAAAAGGAAGCGGACCAGCTGTCACCACCCAGTCAGGAAGACCTGGCCGCCAGGTCTGGCTGCTGCAGGAGCTGCCTGACAGGACCTCCCACCTGGAACAGCTTCAATAAAGAACACTGCTTCCATCGGGAATCACTCTCCACAAGCCATTTCTCCTTCAATTTAAGAGGCTCTCCTGGTTCAACATAGTCCAAAATAGTCCTGGGCCATCCCAGGGCAGCCCTGGCTGAGGCAGGACAGATATGGAGCCACAGAGCACATCAGGCTTTCCCTCAAACCCAGGCAATGGGGGACCTGATGGCACCTGCGATGGTACAGTGTCCCCTCCCTGGTCCTGGACTCTGGAAGCAGCCACTGGTGCGACAGTTGGGGATATTCATGATGGCCCACATTCCCTACGAGCAAACACACACAGAAAAAAGAGACAACACAGGGGGAAGGAAAGAGGACAGGGACAAGAGGTTTACATTAGATATCAGGAAAAGGTTTTTCACTCAGAGGGTGGCTGAGCACTGGAACAGGCTCCCCAGGGAAGGGGTCACAGCACCATAGGACTGAGACCACACGGAGAAGAGATAAAAAGGGGTTCCAGTCTGATTTCCTACCAGCACTGGCTGCACCAGCTTTTTGTCATCAAGCCCCATCTCCATACCAGAGTGGTCCTGGGGGCCAGCAACCTGCTCCTCTCCCTATTGTTGTGGGGTCTTGCTGGGGGCTGCCTTCCCCCCAGCAGTGATCTGGGAGCCCCAGCAAAGCTAGGGCAAGGATGTCCCCATCTTGGCACTGCCTGGCCACAGGACATGCCCGACCCCGGGGCCTGGACACAGGGCAGGGACAGAGTGGAGGCAGTGACGAAGCCCAGCACTGCCAGTGAGTACAACTGGCTGTTTCCTGAGAAAGGGCAGCATGTCCAGAGGCACAAAAAGGCCCATTCTGCTGCTGGCCACACTCCCCAGGCCAGAGGCTGCAACTAGAACAGGGGAAGGGCAGATGCCAAAGCCACCATATCTCAATGATGCTGGCAGGGCTCTATCCTTGGCACCTCAAAGGCCAGGGCTGCAGCATGCCGAGCTCTGCCCCATGTCCTCCCAAGCCACAGGCTCAGGCCTCAGCACTGTCCCCCTCCCTGCACCCATGGATGAGGCAGGTCCAGGGCTGCTGGCACAAATCTCCAACTAGCACTGCATAAGAACACAGGCAGGCACCCAGGATCCAAAGGGTGATACGTTCCCTCCATGCTGCCAGAGCCCCTCGCCCTCACACAGCACAAGGAGCCTTTCAGCACCACACAGACCCCCCATTCTCCCACTGCTGACCTTCTTGCCCTGGCATTTTTGGGATCCAGGCTCTGCAGCAGCGAGGGCGCTGGAAGCAGCAGCCTGAGGCCAGTCGTTGGCGTCCCCATGTGTCCACTCACTAATCAGTGGGGCTGACAGAGCTGCTCATTGGCACAAGACGACGGTACAACCTGGCACTCATTTGGCTGCAACACGCACTTGTTTTCCATGGGAAGAACACGAAAAACAAGGAAAAGCAGTAACATAGGCTTCAGCCTCCCCAAGGCTTTCCCTTCCCAGGAGGGAGCTCAGGGAAGTAGCCACGAACCCTCCCACCCCAACAAGGGGAGCATCAGCCTCAGAGGGATTCTGAGTGGGCAAAAGTGGGTTTATTATGGAAGGTGGGTTTGTTATTGACAACAGCAACTTCCTCCAGAGGTAGAGAATCACAGTGCTCATCAGCTTTGCTTAATGAACTGTTTGTGCAGCCTGCAGAGATAGTTCTGGTTCCAGCATCTCTGATAGGACAGATGTGCCACAGTTTCTCCAATGACTGGCCTCTGGCATGCGCTGTCTCCCCAAAGCCAGGGTCTGGCCCAAGGGATAACTGGCTCAAACCCCTCTCCCCACCACAGCATTCCTGACTGTCATCTCAGAAACCCATGGAATGCCCAGGGGAATAGCCGAAAACCTTAGTGGGGGTTTGGAAACACCTCCCCATTCCTAGAGTGGATGAGCAGCAGACAACATAACCCTGTTTTTAAAAATAAGTCATTTATCAATCTTAGACCATCCCAGGGTCGATCACAGCCTGCTCACAAACATGGACATGGACATGCACATGCACCAACACACACAGCTGGAACATCCCTGAGCTGTACCTCTGCCACAGAGGCCAGCGCAGCTCACCTGGAGCACACTCTGCAAGGCAGGAATTTATCACCCACTGCAGCTCCATTTCTTTTCCAAAGCAGCATTTCCAAACCAGGCAGGATGCAGGCTGTGCACAGGCATAGCCTCCCTGCTGCTGTGGAAGGCTGTGCAGGGCACAGACACGGCGCAGATCGCAGCTGCCAACACATCCAGGGCTCTGTCACCACCTGCCTGAATCGAAGCAGCTGCTGCTCTCATTGGCATGAATTCATCCTTACTCCTCATACTCCTATCCCACTCGCTGACTTTTCTCAAAAGCATCCTCAAGGAATACCCCCTCAGCGCACTTTCCAGCACTGCTGCCTGGGCCAGCCTCCCACGCTCCGTGCCGTGGCCGGTTTTATTACCACTCGATCAGGGGTACAAGCCAAGCGAGGAGCTTTGAGTCTGCTCCTCGCCGGCGAAATGCAGCAGTGACCACCCCAGCACGGAGCCTAGGGCACCCGCGGGAGCCGGAGTCAGCTCCACCACAGACCGAGGGTTGCTGCGCGCTGCCAGGGCTGGGGGTACGGGAGGGAGGGCACTGCTGATCGCATCAGAAGGGTCAAGGAGCAGCTCCAGCCCAACTCTCAACCCCTCGATGGCAGGCCGGCGGGTCGGTGGCACCTCCCAGCTTTGCAAGACGCTGCCCATCGGTGTCCCTTAGCCCCCTGGGAGCCGGCAGTGCCCCGTGCTCCGTCGGGCACCGCTGCCAGCTCCCGCCCGGCTGCGGCAGCTCCTCCGGCAGAGCCGGTCTCCTTGAAGCCGCCTTCCGACAACAAAGGCTCAGCCGAGGTTTCGGGCTGGCTGAGGAGGCCTGGGCGAGAGCCAGGAAGGGCAGGAGCCATTAACGCCGGCGTGTCCGGACTTGAGGGAATGACGGAGCAACCAGAGTCGTTTGCCCCCTCCAGAAACTCCGCAGCCCGCTGGGCAAAGCGGCCCTTCGCCGCGCTCCAGCACTGGCCAGCTGTGCTCTAGCCCTCGCCGGCTGTGCATATCGGGGCAATAAACCTGCGGTCGGGATGGTTTTTTTGAGGCAAAACACAAAAATAAAGCGCGAGGACGACGAAATTCAGTTCTCGTGTGTCACTCAGGCACGTTTTCCAGCAGCTCCACGGATCCTCGGCGCAAGAAAACAGGCTCCGCTGCCGGGAGACCAGTGACACCCCAAAGCGCTGGCAACACCCCGGGAATGCCCCCCGGTGCATCGCGAGGCTGCGCTACCAGACCCCGCACATGTGTCATCTCTGCCCTCCGAGGCTCCCGAGGCGCCGGTCCCCGAGCCCCGGTGCCGTTTAACTTCCATGGCGCTGGAGTTTATCGGATTCCAGCCGCGCTTGGTGGGGGAGGACGGCGAAGATCGGGGCAGCGCCGGCTCTGCGGCAGCGGCGGGAGCCCGGCCCCGCAAACCGCCGGGATCTGAAGCGCGGGCTGGGAAGCAGGAATGATGCGGCACGCTCCGCCGGGACAAACGGGGCGAGGCGGGGAAGACGGGGCGGGCGCAGGGTCCCTAAACCCTCGGGCAGAGAGCCGGCATCCGGGGGCCGGCGAGTTAGTGCCCGCTCCGCCCGGGAACGCACCGTCGCTTCCCAGCAGGATGGCTCCCGGCGAACCGAGGGACCGGGAAGGCCGCGGGCAGCCCCGCCGAGCGCGGCCGGGCCCCCCGGGTGTCCCCGCCGAGCGGCGGAAGGTGCCGGGGCGGGCC
>VWZF01005491.1:54862-111388 GCA_013396755.1 Sclerurus mexicanus | reverse complement strand
CAGCGCGGCCGTGGAGTCAGCCCGCTCCGGGACTGCGGCGGCACCGGAGCGTGATCCCGGGGAATGGGGGGCACCCTGTGTGTCCCCATGGGATGGAGAGCAGGGGGTGTGTGTGTCCCTGTGGGATAGAGAGCACCCTGTGTGTCCCCACGTGGTGTAGGGCACTGTGTGTCCCTACAGGAATAAGGGCAGTGTGCGTTCCCATGGGATGGAGGGTACTGTGTGTCCATATGGGATAACGAGCAGCGCATGTCTCTATGGGATGGAGGGCAGTATGTGTCCCCATGGGATGGACAGCAGCATGTATCTCTCTGGGATGGAGGGCACTGGATGTCCCTATGGGATGGCAGATGTAGATGTGTTCCTGTGGAATTGAGGGCAGTGTGTGTCCCTATGGGATAGTGGGCAGTGTGTGTCCCTGTGGGATGGAGGGCAGTCTGTGCCCTTATGAGATGGCAGATGTATATGTGTTCCTGTGGGACTAAGGGCAGCGTGTGTCCGTATGTTTATGGTGGAGCTTGGTTCCTTGGAAGCAGGTCTTTCAACATATTTATTTTTCTCAAAATGAAAAATGCACTAAATGAGCATTTTCATCACCTGATTCAGCATCGTGGAGGGATGTCCCGGTGTTCTCTGTACAGCAAACAGGCTCTGGGTGAGGTTGGATTCTTATGTGTGAAGTGCACATATACATGTATCCACGGCAATAACATCAAAGGGAAGCATGGGAGGGGGAACCCAGAACTGCAATTTATTCCTTGGTAACATGGGGACGTGCTGCACAGGTTATTTATATTTGAAGGCTGCCCAGAGTGCTAAATGAGCCATCTTTTAAAAATAAACATGAGGAAAAATACGTCTGGGCTCCTGGTGCGTCTTAAGGTGAAGCCAGGCAAGCTGCCAACAGGTGCTGGCAGAGGTGCAGCCACCTCCTCTCTGCCCTTAACACCCTCATCACTGCACACACACACACACAGTGTTTGTCCAGGCAGACACTAAGCACATGGCAGCTGTCCCACTATGACTCTCCAGTGGGACAGGACAGATGCACGCCTGCTGAACAGCTGAGGCCACCACCGCCATAGCCAGCCTTTCTCTCACCTGGGTCATTGCACAGAGGGATTGCAAACGCTTATTCCCAGGAGGCTCTGACAGTAGAGGAGTTAATATGCACCACGTTGCTTGCATTAAACCCCATCTCTGCTTTTCTGGCAGCAAAAGCACAGCACAGTGAGCTGTGGCCAAAACACAGAGCTCAGAGCTGTCCTGGGACCCGCCCTTGTCTCTGTATCTGCAGAGAGATGTGAGGCAAATGAATAGCCAGACCAGAGCCCAACACAGCCCCATCCTCCATCCCTTGGACAGGCAGGAAGTTAAAGCCAGTTGTCCAAATTCAGAGCCACTGCTGGTAGACAGGGGTGGGTTCAGGCTCTGAGCACAGCTGGAGCAGATGGCTGGGCAACAGCACAGATGTGCAGCCCCCAGATGTGGCACATCATCCTGAACCAAAATGAGACCACTAACAATGAGCAGATGGCTGGAGGACACAGCAAAACCCCACCACCAAGGATCTGTGGGTGACAGCCCCACTGCCCAGGCACAGATACCAGCAGCAGCTCAGCCCTGAGCTCTGAGAGCCTCAGCCTTCCTCCCACAGCAGCCAGGGAGACAAAGCCCGAGTAGTGGCACCACCCAGCAGTGGCCAGCTCCATAGTGTGACCATGTCCCACCAGCTCACAGCTCTGGTGACAGCCCCACTGCAGAGGGTGAGCAGGGCCTGGGGGCTCAGGGTCCTGGAGCAGCTGCTGGGCTGATGCAGCAGAGATTAGCCTCGGTGCCTCCTCTGCCCTCTGGGATCTGACTGCTGCTGGCGCTCACAAGCTGAGGGACTGTGGTGGATGCACACAGCTGTGGCTCCAGCTGTTGAACAGACCCAATGTCAAGGCCCAGAGTGGGCTGGGACACACTAGACCGTAGCTCAAAGTATATTTAAATCTCTCAAACAATTTTCCTCATGGATCACCACAGACACTGGTCCTGCTCACAGCCAGGATTAGCTGGACTCCTGCATTAAGCGCCTGAGGTGTCAGAGGTGACCTTGGGCAAATATTTACAATTAATGCGGTGGCGTGTCTGTGCATATGCTCAAAACACAGAAGGGATTGAGTTCAGATGGCACTTTAATGAGCATCAGGACAGCAGGAGGGTAGAGCTCCTCATGCTGATGTGCTGAGCACTCCAGATTGGGTCGATCATATCTACCCACAAAGGCATGTTGGAGTGGCGAGTGCTCAGCAGCCCTTCCAGAACTTGTGCATTTTGAATAAAGACTATCTTGGTTTCTGTATCACACAGCTGTGAGCGTGTTGCTGGGACTCAGGGAATTGTGATTTTCCTGCCCAAGGCTGGTCTGTGCTCACATCCATATCTCATAGAGGGGAATGGAAACACTTGAGTTGTGCTGCGTGCCTGAGATGCCAACTGAATAAATAACATGAGGTTATAAAGCAGGATTCCCCCTCGAAAATTTGTTCTTCCAATGGAAAGCACAGAGGAGGGAAAAAGTTTTTTTAAGTTCTGCATTCCTCTTCCCTCTCCTTATGAAATGCAGGTGTGGAGATGAGCAGGGAGGGATGAATGAATTTCCCCAGAATAATCTCTTCTTGATTTCTTTCTACATTTTGGTGACTTAATTCCTCCAGCTCTCATTAGCACCTCCTTTATCCCCAGTTCTTCTCCAAAGGCATTCTGCTGCACAGGTTGTGGCAGAGCAGGGATGGAAGATGCTGTGCACCACCTCATGTTGAGGCCTGGAATTTCAGAGCGTGATCCCAGCTCCAGCCCTCCTCTGTGGCAAGGGAGGTGAAGGCCTCACCTGCCCCAGAACTCACCCTGCTGGGTAAGTATCGACTTATCCAATGCCTCCATCTCATACAAGGAGTCACTGGCAGTGTCCTGCCCTTTGTTGAGGCTCCACGGTCCAACACGCCCCTGCCAAAGCCCCTGCAGTCAGATGAGCTGTCCCACAGGCTTGAGAGCTGATTTCCAAAGAGGAAAGCCTGTTTTCCCAAGTGCATTCCTTCTCTGCTCTCAGATCAACCCTGGAAACTCTCTCAATCCAGTCCAGCTCTGTCAATGGGGGCACAGGATTTTGTACAACACTGTTTGTGAGCAATCCCGTGCTCTGCCTCCTCCCCTGGGTCCCCAGGAGGGAATCTCATAGTTAAGGAGTAAGGGTAAGGAGGCAGGGTTTGAGAGATGAGAACTATCCAGCCAGGCTTTCAGCCATCTCCTGCACATCTCTGTACTGTTTGCACTTGCCTGAGCCAGAGCTCACCTAGCAGATTTGCTCAAAAAGTCCTGTTGTGCCAGGGAAAATGATCCTGAGTCCCTTAGGTCAGGCATGCAGCACACTGCTTGTGCTTTTCCCTGGTATCCTTGGTCTGTGGGTCCCAGGTCTCACTTATTCAACTTGGAACAACAAGCATGATGCTTTGCAGAGCCCATGGGTCAGTTTTGGGCTCCAGAGGAGCCACACATCTGTAATTCTTCATTCGGCACAACATGCTACACTCAAAGCCAGCTGTGGTGGCCTAAGCTGCACATGTACCAGCCCCGGGACAGGAAAGGTGACCCAGCCCATCCAGCCTTGCACCCAAGGACACTGTTTTGACCCCCAAACAATCAATTCAGTAGGAAATAAACCAAGAATTACCTCCAAGGTCAGGCAGTGCAGAACATGACACTGCACTCGGTGGGGGATGCACTGCAAGAAGCAGGGCAGCACTGCTGGAATGTTCCCCATGAACTTTGTTTCAGGCCACTGGAACTGCTGTATGGAGTATCCAAGGGGAGCGCTAGCTCTCAAGGCATAGAGGTTTCTGAAGACACACATCCAAAGCTGCATATGAGAATGTTCCCTTGGACACATCCCTGCACTAGCACAAAGGGAAAGAGAGGTTACACCACACCTGCATCCCCCAGCTCCCAGCCAAGGGCAGCTCAGGCTGTAGTCATGGGGTTTCCACAGGGGTTGTGTTGGCTTCAGGAATGCTGCAGGTAACCTCTGTACTGTGCAAAAGAGAAACCAGCTCTCAGCAGCCAAACCAGCCTCTTCCAAGCCCAGTCTGCCCCTGGCATCGCCAGACCTGCCCTGACTCACCATGCTGCAGGGAGCATCCCCCCTTCCCAGTTCACAGCTCACACACACTTGGAGCAGCCCTTCCATGTTAACAGGAATCTCCCACTTTTTTTGAGCCTCACACATCAACAGGTAAAAGTTATTTCACTGCTACAGCTTTTTCACCCCAGCATTCGGCTACCTTAGCAATTAAACAAATCAAACATGCACTTAGCAAGACCTAGGTCAGGTTTGTAACCAGAAAAAAAGCAATATGCTCACTCCAGAGCACTCAAAATTTCCTCAACAACCATCATCTGCACTCCAAGGACATCAAAGGCTTTCCAAAAAGCAAAGACTTGCTTCCCCAGCTTGCAACCCTCAGCCCCTGGCCTGCAGCACCCAGCAAGTGGTTCCTCCTCCCCATTCACACCTCAGCTAGAAGGTGAGAGAGAAAATGAGTGCTGAGCTTGAGGGAATTTAAGGAGAGACAAATGACAGCAGATCCTCTGTTAGGGTCACAGTAGTACCTCTGGGCAGAAGCTGGGCAGGGAATTGGGGTGACAGGGCTGAAATTTGCCAGGGCAGGATCCCTGTTTTGGCTGAGCAGGTGCCCTTACCTTGGTGTGGATCACATGGGGCTGTCTTGAGCCTGCTGCCCACCTGCAGAAAATAACCTGTATTCCTAAAAAGCACTGCCTTTGTTACTGAGGCATAGGAGAGAGCAAAAGGCACGTTGAGATCATTTACTAAATTAGGTTGTGAAATGAGAGGCTGTGTGAACTCGGACGTCACTATGGGTTGGCGTGGGTTGGCTGCCTGTAGTCTCTCCCTGGAGGTGGTGCAGGCAGAGCCACCACCAAGGCACAGGTGTGGGGACGAGTGAGACTGCAGCAGGCGAAGCCCAGATGTTTATCTGGGCAGTGGGAATGGTGAAGCCCAGATATTTATCTAGGCAGTGAGAGCAGGCAGGCCTCCTTGAAGGCAGCCAACCTTAGGAACAGGCACTGCATCTACCTTGTGGCTGAAACCCAGGGAGAGAGCTGGACACAGTCCTGGGATGAGAGTTGGTCCCTCTCCAGCAGGTAGAGAGGCCAACAGCTTTTAGGCAGCTCAGAGAGTGGAGCTGGCATTGCAGCCCCACTGTGGCAAGTCAGTCAGATGAGACTGGGGCAGGCCATGTCAGAGTATAAGAAAATGCAAATCAGAGCGAGAGAAGCTCATCTCAAAAATAATGTGATGTGCTGCTGTTCAGCAAGAGGTGGCTGGGAGAGGCAGTGGTGCCAAAAGAGCTGGGAGCACAGCAGAGAAGGCTGCAGCATGAAGTGACAAGGACAATGATGGATGTGGCTGAGCCTGCAGGGACAAGACCCTCCCTGTGACTATCGTTGCCACCTCATTACAAGTTGTTACTCCTCAAGTCCCCATGAGAGTTGAGAGTGAAGGCCCCCTGAACTTCAGCCCCTTCCTGCCCCCCTCCCCAGCCAGCTGCCTGACTCCCCAGTGTTAGGATGTCCTGCCCCCTCTCCAGCCAGCTGTGTGACTCCCCAGTGTCAGGAGAGAAAATCTCTGTGGAACAGGCACCTGGCACAGCAGGTCCAACGGGATGCACTGCCTGCTGCTCCGCTCCTCCCTCGGCACAGCGTAGGGCTCTGGAGCAGAGCAGCATGAGCTGGCTCCAAATTAAAGTGATGCTCAGGCTTAATGGAAAATTAAAGTCCAGAGGAGGAAGAGGATGAAGCCATGCACATGTGTGCACATATACCAACTGTCTTGGCCCCTTCCCTTGCTCTCCGTGGCAGCAAACTGCAGTGCTGACAGGCACCCACTGCTCTGCTCTGCAGGGAATGGACTTTTCAGAAACTCATTTTTAAATAGTGAGTATGAGTTAATTAAGCACAAGAGTCTGGTGGAGCTCAGAAACTCACTGATCACCAGTGGCCGCTTTTCCTGGCACCTCGCAGTGCCGGAGACTCTTCAGAGGATGGGACAAGGCTCTGCCAGGAAAGTCTAGAGGAGTCATATTTAAATCACACGCTCTAAGACAATGAGTAAGTTGATAAAGAGAAGTGAAATAATTGATGAGCAATACCATGCTTATAAAATGGATTTTGTCCACATTTTCTTTTAAGTGTTAATCCAAGCCTTGTCAGTAACATTCTCAGATGCACAGTCAGTGTGATATTGAGGGGGGATTCAAACCAGCCCTGGCTGAGTCCAGGTTTCCTTCCAGGCTTCCTGGGGTCTGTCTCCTAGGGAGAAGCATTCCCTTGAGTAATGCTGAGCCTCAGCCTGTGGGGAGAAAACCCACTTATCTCCAACCTCAATGCCAGGACAAGGTGGAACATCCTCGGCAGAGTGAACCCGGGGCTCTTCCCCAGTCTCTCCTCCTCTCACTGAAGCTGAACCTTGTTTCCCTTCCATTTCTCCCTTCCCTTCCCATTGTTCCATGCCTGGTGTCACAGTATTCCTCCTGTAGCTTTGATCATTCATGCTTTATCACTGAGTTTTGGCTTTTCACTCCATTGCCAGGTGCAGTGCAACTTCCACACTCATAGTTTCTCTCGTGGCATTTGTGGTCAGGCTGTTAGGACCAGAGATGGGGGTCACAGAGGAGGAGAAGGAAGACAATACCACGGGGACAGAAAGCATGAAGGATACCTGTGGTGCTGAAATCCCTTCTGGGCTGTTATGATGCTGTCAGGATGTGCACATCCTGTGGATCACATGCCATAAGAAATGCTTGTTCCAGACACCTTAGGAATAAGATTTAGCATCCAGTTTTTCAGAAACCTCAGAGGACACATGGATACCCTTGCTGAGTTTGTGGTTTACTTGCTGAACAGGATCTCTTGCCTCATGCCCAGCTCAAAGGGCTGCTACCACCCTGGGGATGGGGAGAGGAACTGGGAGGCAGTGCCGGGACTGTGCTCCGGTGCTGGAGCTGCTGTTGGGGTTAGTGAAGCAGAGAGCCTCCCTACATGAGAGCCAAAACTATGCGAAGAGGCTGAAAAGCTCTCATGAGACTCCAAAATCTCAGATGCTCCCCATAACAGAGGCTTGTGGTGACCCCAGTCCAGCCCATGAAGACCTGCATGGTTAGCTGAGGCTGGATGGGAAAAGCTTCTCTAACTGAACACTGGTCTGGCAGGAGAGCATATCTGGGAATCTCACCCAGCAGTTCAGAGGGGAAACATGGTGCACTCAGCTCTTTAAGAGGGTGATTAACTACTCAAACCATTCACTGAGGGATCTGGTGGGATCTCTACCATCAGATCTGAACACCTGCTCACCAGCTCACGCTCCATTCCCGGTTAGATGGGACCCAAAACTGAGCTGATCCACGTGCTGAGCAGCTCTGCCATCCCAGCTGCCCCCATGACCTCAGCATTGTCTGTTCGACTGACATAGCAAAACAAAAATATTTTTAACTTGGATAGAGATAAAAGGTAAAAGCTTCACATCTAAGAGCTCCAAAGTGTTGCTATGGAGGTGGTTTATCTTCTTATTTTCCTGAGAGGCTCCTGCTAGACCAGCCTACCCTGCAGCTGTCCCAGGATCTCTGTCTCCAGTCAGCGCTGAATTCCTGCAGAGCAGGGAGCTGAGACTAATTTTTTTATTTTTAAAGCTCCAATTCCTAGAGCATTGGAAGGATTTTCATATCTCACCTTTGATTTAAAGTCAGGCAAGTTTCTTGCGTTCCCAGCAGCTTACAAATGAACACAAAGAGAACGTGGGTATAAGGTTTTAAGGAGATTTGATGCTTATCTGATGAAAGTAGCATTCCCATCACTGTCTCTTCTCACCTGTTGCATTCCAGGGTTTGTGGAGATGCTTTGTTGCTGTTGGAAAAGTTGGTCTCACTCTCACACAGCTCATTATTGTAATTGCAGTTCTCAAGGAGCTAAGAAATGTGCTCCTTCGCAGGCACATCTATCCTAATGGCTTCTGCCTCACTGCCAAGAGTAAACCACAAGTCAGGGCTACGAGGACTTTTGGAGAGCCCTTCTGCTTCGGGTGTTTGTCAGTGAAGGAGCCCTCTGAAACACCCATCAGCCAGCTGAGAGTTGTGTTTGGGGAGCACATGGCTCAACAGAGTGAGGGAAAAATCTATTTCAATTTATTTTCATACTGGGCAGAATGCTTCAAATGGCGCTGCCTGGCATCCCCTCCAGCAGGTAGCCACAGTGGGAGTAGCTGGATCAGTCCTCACAAGTGTTGCAGTGCATTGGGTGGCTTTTTGCAAGTTTATATCCACTCACAAAGGTTTATAGGTTTGAAAAAGTATTTCCACCGGCTCAGGAGGAGGGAGAGCTTGCTCACCTCATGGGATGCTGCTTTCCCAGGTGGGATGTTGCTGTTGGAAGGGGTTGGTGCTCAGTGGATCAGACAGAGCTCAGCACCTCCCCAGGCATTCTGCAGGAAGGCAGAAGTATAGGACCCCCTTGGACCCCCCAGGATGCTGCTGGGGAGGGGGCTGTGGTGGGCAGGGGAGCTCCAGGTCTGTCTGTAGCCTTTGCAGAGCATTGTCACACAGTGCCACATGCTCCCAGGTCTTGCCTGTCCTGATGGGAGCAGCAGCACAATCCAGAGGGTTCCTGAGGGACCAGGTGTGCACTGAGCCCAGGCACAAACCACAGGATGGAAAAGAGAGATGAAGGGACAGCAAGGTGATGGAGCTGAGCTGATGCATGCTTTGTCCTCAGCCTTCATCCCCATGTCCATGTGCAGGGAGAGATACAGGGCTGGGGAGGGTCAGAGCCCAAGGATCATCTTGGTGGGACTTAGTTGGAGCTGGGACCCCAGCCCAGTGCTAAGGACAGCAGGGATGGAACAGACGAACCTTCAAGTCTCTTCCTGCATGGTGGGTATTTGCAAGGTACATACACATGACGGAGAAGACCTGGCTGAAGGTGGCCTCACCTCCCTCCATGTCACTGGCGGGATCTGCACCAGCAGAAACCTCCCAAAAAGCAGTGGGGATGCACATGGACACCCACAGGGCAACACTGCTCAGCCCCGGGTGCTGCCTGCCCCAAGATCAGCCCCGGCTGAGTTCTCACCTGGTGCTTCTGTTATCTCTGGCTGGGATCTGGTGATGCCAAGCTCTTTTTTGGGTGAGAGACAGCTCTCCTGGTCCTGCCCTACAGCAGGAGCCAGGCTGGGAACCAGCCAGGGTGAGGGCAGAGGTGCAGCACAGCAGGGCAGCTCCCTGCCCGCCCCCACCATGGAACTGGGGGCCGTGGTGCACACCAAGCCTGCTCTAGCTGGGTAGGACAGCTGCCACCAGAATCACCCATACAAGACCATCCAAAGCCAGCCCAGCCCCTGGCTGTCCCTGCTTTTTCAAGAACTGGAACTTTCCAGAGGTCTCATGAGGCATGGAATGACCCCCACCCCCAGCCAGGACATCAAGGATAGCCCCACACTGCTGCCAGGAGTGGTGAGGGCCTGGGGATTGTCCTTCCTACTTACTCATTCCCATGGCCACAGACAGATTTGATTCCTTCCAAATTTAGTGAGATTCATGGTGGGTTTTTCAAAAATCATTCATCAAAACTTCTGCGGATAATTATGAGTTTGTTGCTCATTTATTAGCACTAGGCTGTAATTACTCGGTATCTGGATGATTTGCTGCATGGATCATGTGGTGCTGAGTAGGTCAGATGAGTACAAGGCTCAAATTAGGATTTTAAAGTGTGTTTTCCCAGGAAAGTCTGCAATGCAACCCTAAATTCTGCTGTGTTGTCAACAGCACATCTGTGGGAAGGCAGAAGCAGACAAGGGGAATTAGGGATAAACATGGGTAGAGGCACAGAGTCACAGAGCATTCTGAGTTGGAAGGGACCCACAAGGACCATTGAGTCCAACTCTTAAGAGAATAACCCTTTATAATTTTGCTCTATTTTGTCCAATTGTAGCAATGTGGGTGCAGGGATTTTACTCCGACTGTTTCCAGGTATGTGATGTGATGAGTCTCCATACATCACTGTGACAATTTTCCTATCCCCAGCTGGTGCCTTTCCATGGCATTTCACTGTTCATTGGCCAGATGCAGTGTGTAAGTGGCCATATGACAGCACTTGGCCAAAGCTCTGCCCCTGTGACCCTGTGGCAACACTGCTGTGCTTCTGTTTCCCATTCTTGGAACCAGCCCTGCAGCCAAAGCTCCCTGCCCTGGGGCTGCGGTTGTGCCATCAGGGTGTGCAGGCCATGCTCCCTGGTTTTAGGGGGAGAAGGGTACCATGGTGCTGGCACTGCCCAGAACACAGGGAGCAGATCCTTTTGGCAATGGCTGCCCTTCAGAGCTCTGTTTGGACACTATGGTTGCCATAAAGAGCCTGTCCTGCTGCCCTGCACAGCAGAGGCAGAGGGGAAGCTAGCTTTCCAGCTCAGATGGGAACGCTGAGGCCTCAGGAACTGTCAGGGCTTTTAGGAGCTCACATGTATATGGCAGGTGATCCTCAGCTAGTGCTAGTGGCAGGCACTGTTTTGTGTCCCCTGTGCATTGCTCACAGCTGGTACCAATGGAGGCAGAGCCCAGACAGCCTGGGCAGGACGTGCCATGTCAGAGCGACACAAGACCGTATCATGATGGTGGCAAATACTACCTGCTTGGTATGCCCAAGAGGATGCTGTTGGCTTTCCTGGAGTCCCAGTGCATGGCTTTGGCTGGTCTGTCTGGGTTTGGCAGCACAATCTGTCCAAGCACAGGAGCAAGAAAGGACCTTCCTCACACCCAGTGAATCACCTACTGAATCCAGGGAGTTCTGGGCTGCCTTTGAAGCATCTTTTTTTTCTGCACCCACTGAGGGAGTTGGACATCCCATGTATCCCAGAGCAAAGGTGGTTTGAGGGGAGCCAAGGTGGGATCACAGCCTGGCTCTGTGTGGGGCAAGCCAGGCTGAGCTCCAGCACCTCCCAGCCTTGAAACTGGCCTCAGCCTGCAGCCCACAGGAGTTTCACTCCTGGAAACCACCCTCATGTCTGGCCACAGCCACCCCAGCACCTCTGATTCCCAGCATGGTCTGGTGCCTCTGTGATGAGTTCTGTGCTTCCCCTCTGCTCCCAACACCCCACTCTGGGTGTGCTTGGGGAATGTGGGGCTCAGAGGGCCTCGAGCAGCCCCACACCATGAAAAATGGTGGGTGCACTTTGCCTCCAGCTGAGTGGGTGCTTGATGTGGCCTCCTGAAAGGGTACATTAACCTCTGGGAATGATGCCAGGGGATTGAGAGCAAACCACACATCCCAGTGGAGAAGTTAACTGCAGTGTCTGTGGCTCCATCAGAGTTTGTTCCCCTGCCCTCCACAGCATCCTCCTCCTTCTCCTGCTCCCCTCTGGGCAGAGGATGCTCTATAGCCTCTGTTCCAGTGGTAGCATGTGTGGCCATGCATGGTTTCCTCACACTTCTGCAAGTGCCCAGGCAGGAGCTGTGGTCCTGTTTGGATAACTTGCCTTGAGCAGTTAAAATCCTTTGGCCAAAATCCCCAACTCCTCAAAATGCTGGAGGGCAGCTGTGAGATTCCCTGAGGAGACTCAGCATGGGCAGGAACAGGGATCAAGACCATCTGTGAGCAACAGGAACCCATGTGCTCATCAGCTCAGAGCAATCAGCTCAGCTCCTTGAAAAGGGGGACTACAAGAACAGACCACCTACCACAGATCCCCAAGGGCAGCTCCTCTGCCTGTGGATAACCAGGAATATTGCCACTCCTCACCCCTGTGGTCACATTGTACCTGTGTGTAAGCAACTGGATGCATGGGGAGGGGTCCCTGCTGTTGGGTACTTCTCAAAAGCACAGTGAGAATGACACAAAGATCTCTCCAGAATTACCTTTTGGAACTACCAGAAATACATGGGAACATGATATCCTTCCCCATGGCAGCAGTACCCCAGGGCCAAGGATGTCCCAGAAACATCTGTGGGAGTTTTATTAACTTAGAAAGGAGCAAAGCAAGACCAACACCAAAGGTGCTGAAACACTAAGACATGAGCTCCTCTGGGGTGAAATATGAGGAATGAATCACCATCAGCTCTTTCTGTGCCAATTTTGTGGAGCCCCAGGGCCTGGCAGACTGTGGGCATCTCCTGCCAGCCACCCAGTGTGGGGTCTCAACTTCATGAGGGGACAAGGCAGACCCAGTGTGGTAAAGAAACTTCAGCTAGTCTATTTTCTCTCTTTTTCTTGCCTGGATACATCTTCCATTTGTTATTGCTATTCCTGTTTCCCAGTGGCTGCTGCCTTGGAGAGGGAAACACTCCAACACTCCTCTGGGCATGTTTCACAGGGCTGGGGCATTTTGCTTTCAGATTTCCATCCAGATCTCTGGTTTTAGACAAGAACCAGCAGGCTGCACAAGAACCAACAAGCTGCATGTCTGAGCCTGGCTGGCAGTGCCCAAAATGAGCAACCACAGGCTTTTACTCCTTCGTCCCAGTGTTTAAACACAGTGTCCTAGAGCAGGGTGCTGGAAGAGACAAGACCTCCCACCCTGCAAAGGGACATAAGAGGTTAATGCCACCACACAGATGATGAAGTGGTGGGCTGCTTGCTTGCTAATGAACTTACTTGGGGTGCAGTGAGTGCTTTGGGATTCACACACCTGCTCAGTGTGCCAGATGTTGCTCTGCTGGTACTCACAGATCAGTTCCATACCCTTATCCCATGGGTGCAGCATGGGGCTGTCAGGTCTGTCCTGTACCCACGTCCCATGGTAAAAAAGTCTCTAAGCTGATTGCTGCAAGTTTTCAAACACCATTTGATCAAAGCATTTTTTTAAGGCAAACACACCCCTCCAAGGGAATGGAGAAGGGGCATAAAATCAGCCCTCTGGCAATTTGGAGAACTGTCGATGCAGATCACACATCCCCCACAAACCACTGCAAGGGCAAGACAGGAGCAGGACACAGTTTATGCTTTCATGTTAACTCAGGTTTGCCGGGATGGCAAAGACCCACCAGTTAAACGTCACTCATGGAGAGCAGGGTCGTGGCCCTGCCTGGCCGGTGTTGGCTGCCTTACATGGAGCACAGATCTCAATCTGACTGACTCCATCACTAACCACAAACAGTCATGTAAATCAGAGTTAACACCATCAAAAAGAGAAAGTGTTTACTCATCCCAGCACAGAGCTGGGGAAAAGATGGGTCAGACCTCGGGGTCTGAGAGCTCCTGGCCATGTCCTGCTGTCCTGCAGTGTCTGTCAGCTCTCAAGTGCCAAAATACAGTGGTGTCTAGGTTGACAACTCAGGCAAAGACAGAAATTAAGCGGGAGGATTGCCAGCTCGACTGGTCGCCTCAGGGAATCTTCCATTAGCAGCTTTAAAAGACACGTGTCCATGGTTCTTTCCCTGTCTCTCTATTTTTCTTTTCTTTCTTTGGAAAGAATTGAAACATTCCTGGGTTAAAATCCCTGCAAAGATCCCTTTCTGCTCTATAGCTTTAAAGCTGATCTGTCTGTATAAATTCCTCCCTGCATTACACATGGAGCCTAACCTAAATTTTTGTAGAATCGTATTTATGGTTCCCAATTAAGGGAAGAGCCATTGCAGAGAAGAAGAAAAAGCAGACCCAGGTCAGTGAAAGTTGGTGTCTTGGGGCTGTGGATGGTGGGTAGATCCACCAGACATGGAGGGCTGGGGTGAAACACTCAGAAATCCTTTGTGCCATTGTCCACGGGGAACCACCCCTTCCAGACCTGAAACACAAACCTTCAGCAATTACCAGCACAGTTCTGGCTCTGCAAACCCCAGGATTTGGGGTTTGAGAAGTTAATCTGAGGCAGTATTTCTCTGCAGCTCCAGAGCACAGTCCGTGTCCCCAGCACTAACCCAGGGCCACTGGGTGTTTGGTGCTGGAGATACCAAGTTCTTTCGATCCTTCCTGTCCAAACTGAACTTTAAGGAAAAAAAGATCTAATGATGGAAGTAAAACCTGACTGAATCCCTGTGGGACATGGAAGGTGACCATCCCGAAGCCACCTCTGCCCCATCAGGCTCAGGGTGAACTGTGGAGGCTGCATGGTTGCAGTAGCACTGACTTGATATCTAAACTAACCAATTTGAGGCTCCTGGCTCCCACTGAAGTCTCCCACACCTGGTACGCAGGAGGCTCCTTGGTGACCCCAAAGGAGTGGACATAGAGCTGCCACTGGCAACTGCTTTCCAGTTCCCTTTTTTCTGGAAGAAATTGCTGCCTGATCCCCAGTCAGCAAAACTGCTGGAGCTGGGAACTGCTCTGTCCCTGTTGACACAGTTGATGTTCTGTGCTTCCCTCCCTGAGCTGCGCTCCCTTCTTTCTGTGTGTGCCCCAGGGTAACTCCCCTCTCCGTAATATATTTAGTTTTATTTTTTGCTGTTGTGCAAATTCTTTGAGGTCTGCAGTATGGGAGAAAGTAAATAATACTACTCAGCTTTCCTGGCACCAATATCACTTTGTGTATCCCATGCACGGTGAGCCAGGTGACTTAGCCTGGTCTCACCTCACTGGTTCACTTTCCTGCTGTTCCTCACTGTGTAGGGCAGCAGCTGCTTTCTCCCTGGCTCATGGCATCCTGGAAATGGGGAGCCTGAGGTGCCCAGAGCAGAGGTGGGACAGGACTGAGGCACACAACATCTCCCAAATGTGTGCTTCAGCCACAAGTCTGACCTTTGCTGTTGAAGCTGGACATGCTGATCCTGTTGGAAGGCCCATAGAGCCTGACGAATGCACAGGAGGTGATCATGGCAGGGCACAGTCACAGAACAGCCCATTTTCTGGTGAAAGGAGTTTTGGATGACACTTTTAGAAAATTCTGTTTCTTCCCAACACCACGATTCCTCCACTGTAAACTAGTGATGAAGTTTATGTACCTTTTAAATCTCCTCATCTGTGGGGTTTGGGAGTGTGAGAAGGTAGCTTTCCCCAGCCCCTCAGTAATGCTGAAGATCTTTCTCCTTTACTACTCTTGTCAGCTTGCCTGCTCCCTGCCTGGATTCCCAAACGATGCTTCACAGTCACTAACTCCAGCCATTGTCTACTTCTCTTATAAACATCCTAGGACAATTCCAGTGGGGGCAACTTTTTCCTCACAAGTATCTTTCCAGTGGATAGGACAGGTTTGTAGGTGGCAGCTCTGCATGGCTGCCTCTAGCTTAGCCCCTCACTAATTTTCAGTGGTTTGACTTCGTGAGTTTGGTCAGGGTTGTGTTTGCTCTCATGAAGGTGTGCTAGTTTGGATGCTCTGCGCAGGGTGCAGGATGAGGCAGATTGGGACAATGCTGACATTTCCCCCAGCATCCCTCCTGGTCACTGAGCAGGGCAGAACATATGCAGGCCCCGGTCCACAGAGCCCAGGCTGGGTGAGCCAGGGTCTGAGACTATTGGTGAATGGCAGGCAGAGAACCTGGCATGAGAAAACCCTGGGCTGCAGAGCCCTCGGGAGTGTCCTGTGGAGCACCCTGAGTGGCATAGAGTGTGGGGGCTGCAGGAGCAGGCTCTGAGAATTCCCAGGTCCAGGGCAGAGATGCCAGAGGATGGGGCACAGAGCCCCCAGGGCTGCAGTGCCATCAGGAGAGAGGGGTCAGCTCCCGGCCACAGCCCTGAGACCTGCTGAGGAGACACACAGTTGGCATCAGACCACTGCACCATCATTCTGGTGGTGGAAGGAATCAGGGCCAGTTCTGTCCAAACCTGCCCTTGGGCTGTGGGTGGGATAGGCAGCCTTCCATGAATTCCTTGTGCTTCCCAAAGAAGCATTGGCCTGGGTTCCTACCCCCTTTGGTGCTCAGACTCCCCATGATAGCAACACATATACTCAATCTTTAGTGTCAGGAGTGTGATCCAGCTTCCTATACTCCTGGGTGGGATGAGGTACAGTGCCCAACATCAGAGCCTTGAGTACCACGGCTCTGACAATCCCAGTGTGTTCTGTACGTGACTTGAGAATGAGAGACCTCTGCACTCCTTGGTCCACGTTAGCTGCTCCAGGGCACGAGGAAAACACCTGAGCAGGCTTGTTCCAGCTCACATTGTTTCAGTGAAGGGGAAGAAAAACTCAAGATGGCCACGAAGCTGGGAAGGCAGCAGGCACAGCCTCACACGATGCTGGGAGCACCATGTGAGCAATGGTGCTAACCAGTAATGCTGGGCAAGGGGTCCTCCAGAGACCACCAGTAGCCCCCATCCTCCCATGCAGTGTTGCAGAGAGCTGTGGGTATGGTGTCCCTTCCCACGTGGCAGGCCACATAAGGATCTGTCCCAGGAGAAAAGGCCAGCTCAACCTGCTGGCAGGGCAAGATCAGCCTCAGTGACCAAGTGCTGCCAGGAGAAGGTCCTCATGGTCCATTCACTCCTAGCTGACAGCAGGATTTAACACACCCTTCCCAGTGTCCCAACACCACTGCTGGTGTGGCACAATCCATGTGCCTGCTGCAGTCTGCCAGGGCTCGTGTGCCCCAGGGCAGAGGGTTCCCCAAAGCAATGCTTCCAGATTTTGGAGCACAAGCAACAGAGCTGCCTGCACTACAGAGAAACCTTGGAAGGTGGGTAAAGGCAGGCAGGTATCAGTGAGGGGGGGGTGGGGGTGTGAAGCAGCAGTGTTCCTGCCCCACAGCCACAGCACAGAGCCATGGCACTGTGTCAGCAGGATTCAGCCTGTGCTGATGCCGTTTCATCCCAGTGCATCCCTAATTCCAAGCTATGCATATCTGTGGACAGCAAGCGAGTTGAGTTTTTAATGAATGTGAAATTTTGGCTCTTGCTGCAGTGCTTTGCCAGAGACCGTGTTATTTCATGTATCTAGGTCAAGCTTATTCCTTCTTTGGTAGTATATTCCAGGGAGCTTGAAGTGCTGCCCTTCCCCACCATCCAGCCCTGCTTCATTGCCATCTCCTTCCAGCATCATTCATTGGGTCAAAACTCTCCACAGAGCATGGAGAAAAACTCCATGGAGTTCTTTACCAAACAGGGGCTCACAATAGGAATTTCTCCCAGCTCAAAGCTTGAGCCAAGAGCAAAAGCAATTCAGCAGAGACTGAACACTTCCATGAATTCCCTGGCATGTCAGGCTCTGTCGCAGCTGCTTTGTCCCAACAGGAAGATGCTGCTGAGGAACCAATAGGTCTTAGTTCACCTCCAAGGTATTTGCCAGACTTGAGCTCCATGCTTACAGCAGGGAGGGATCAAACATCCCCACTTGGGGCACTGTGAGGTGTGGGGCCACCAGCATGGGCAGCCAGGGAGCCCCTCTGAGCTCAGCCTACATGTGGGAGTGGTGGGAGGCTGGGATGTGATAACCTCCCTCATCAACATGCTGCTCCTTTTGCCGACTCACGCAGCTTGTTCTGGGAGAGCTAAAAATAGAGCAGTGAGTGGCTTTTGATGGCACTATGAAATTAAAATGAAAATGTTTGGTTTTGTTTCCATTGAAAAGGATTTTCAAATGTCCTCATGGCTGTGTTGAAAACTACAGATAACAATTGGGCTTCAGCAGAAGGGTTTGACCCTCAGGGGCAGGGTCAAGCCCTCTGTGGGGCAGACGGGGCAGGTGGAGCAGACAGGACAGGTGGATCTAGCCCTCATGGCCAAGTATCTTGGCTTGGCTGTGTTGGAACTCATGTTCCTGAGCCACTCACCCCAGCACTTTGGGTAACCCTCAGCTGCAGGGGATTCCTTAGCAAACAACATAAGAATGGTGCCAGGACCTCACCCAATGCAGAGATGGATGCTCGGAATGGAGACAGATGTGGGTGTGTGATGTTGGCCTCCAAGGCTGCCCCAGGTCCATCTGGCAACAGTTGGGACTCAAGGTCATGCTGCTGACATGTGACTTGGGAATGGCTATGGTCATGTTGCATGTTTTCTTCTGTTCTAAAAATCCCTCACCCTGTGGATGCTGAGACTGTAGCTGGCAGCTTTGACTGGACTAGCCAGGGATCTGGGAAAAGCCCCCTCCCAGGTATCACAGAAGCACAGACTGGTTTGGGTTGGAAGGGACCTTAAAGCCCATCTTGTTCCACCCTCTGCTGAGAACAGAGACAGCTTCCATTAGTCCAGGTTGCTCCAAGCCCCATCCAACCTGGCCTTGGATACTTCCAGGGGTAGGGCAGCCCCAGCTTTTCTGGAAGGTAGATGCACCCCANACAGGTGGATCTAGCCCTCATGGCCAAGTATCTTGGCTTGGCTGTGTTGGAACTCATGTTCCTGAGCCACTCACCCCAGCACTTTGGGTAACCCTCAGCTGCAGGGGATTCCTTAGCAAACAACATAAGAATGGTGCCAGGACCTCACCCAATGCAGAGATGGATGCTCGGAATGGAGACAGATGTGGGTGTGTGATGTTGGCCTCCAAGGCTGCCCCAGGTCCATCTGGCAACAGTTGGGACTCAAGGTCATGCTGCTGACATGTGACTTGGGAATGGCTATGGTCATGTTGCATGTTTTCTTCTGTTCTAAAAATCCCTCACCCTGTGGATGCTGAGACTGTAGCTGGCAGCTTTGACTGGACTAGCCAGGGATCTGGGAAAAGCCCCCTCCCAGGTATCACAGAAGCACAGACTGGTTTGGGTTGGAAGGGACCTTAAAGCCCATCTTGTTCCACCCTCTGCTGAGGACAGAGACAGCTTCCATTAGTCCAGGTTGCTCCAAGCCCCATCCAACCTGGCCTTGGATACTTCCAGGGGTAGGGCAGCCCCAGCTTTTCTGGAAGGTAGATGCACCCCACATCCCCAGCTTGCTTGCTGATCTCCTCCTATGAAATACTTGTAAAAGCAGGCTTTCTCACTTCAGAAAGCCACCCCAGCTTGTTATTTGGGGTGATGGCAGGCATGCACCTCCTCAGCCATTTGTCACACTGTCATGGGTTTCTCTGATTAGGTTGTTTATGATAAGAGGAAGAGTGGCTTCTGTTGGAAGCCTCTGGAAGTTTCCCTCCATCCTATAGAGCAGAGACAATGAGGGTAAGCTCCGAGGAAAACTTCCTGCTTTTGAATCATTAAGTAACACCCCTGCATGAAAACATATTTAAGAAGTTGTTGCGCAGTTGGAAATTGGCAGCCATGGATTAACAACATCACAATGCAGACATTAACATCAGTGCAGGAGGGAGAAGCAGGGGGAGGGACCCCATGGATCAGGGAAAGGACTAAAAGTTATTATTCCCTGACTACCGTGGTGATGACCATGGTGATTATGAGCTGTCCCCTCGAAGCCCATGGGATCCATCAGGGTGCAAAGACCCCACTGCCAGGGCAGGAGGATGCATGAAAGAGGCCGTTACCTCGTGGGAGGCTCCAAGATGGAGCAGAGTCCTGCAAAAGATTTGCGGACGAGACCCATGGCTAAGCAGGTAGAGCCAGCTTTCCATAAGAGACTGCACCCCATGGAATGACCTGCAAGAGAGCAGAGGATCTCTCTTGTAGGGGGACGCCACAGAACACAGGGGAAGGACTCAGAGTTATGATTTTCCCCTGTAACTGTGGTGATGTCTGTGGTGAAGCAAGCTGACCCCTTTGCAGCCCACAGGAAAGCCCCCTGAGAGCACATTTGAAAGAACTGCTGCTTGAGTCTTGGACTTACATCTGCGAATGGCTGACCCAACAACAATCGACTGTAAACCTTCCATTCCCTCTCCTCTGCACAATTGGGGGAAGGAGGGGAGCATGGACAGACCAAGGGGTGGTGGTGGTGGAAAGGTGTTTCTAAGGTGCTTTTATTTCTCGTTTTTAGTTTGTTAGTAATAAATTTAGGCATTATTCTAAGTTCTACTTTGCCCGTGGTATTAATCAAAGCTCCTCTTTTGATTGTTATCTCTAGCTGTAAATTCCTAGCTGGTTTTTTTCTCTTCCCTCTAGAAGGCAAAAAGGGGGGGAAGAAGGACCTTGAAGTAATTTTGCTGAACACTAGGCGTTTATCCAGGCTCAAACCACCACACAGACTCTTAGTCATGTTTCTCTGGTGTGAGAAATCCCCACAGAAAGCTCTGTGGGCAGGATCGGGATACTGCCGCTCTGCCCCTCACTGCCCTGGAGTTTTGGTCAGAAAACTTGGTGCAGAGACCATGTCAGGAGGTGACCTGAGACCCTGTGATGGCACAGGGGCCACTGTCACAGCCAGCGCTGCACAGACCACTTGCAGCAGTGCTGAGGCAGCAAGATGCGCTCTGAGTAATTGAGAATGAAGGAATTTCTGCAAATCAAAGCTCTTTTGCTGACAACCTGTAGACAGAATCGCTGCCTGAATTAATCAAATACGTCATGAACCCAGATGTGCTTCCTCAGCTCTGATCCTCTTATTGAACCAGTTCAAAACTGGTTCACAGAGACTTCCCTCTCTCCAACATGGGTGCAAAGGTGCCACAGGTGCCTCCTGCTTGGGGGATGGCTTTCCAGGGCACTGTCAGTGCATGTCTCACTGCTCGCTGTGCTGAGACTGACACATCCCTCTGCTCCTGTGGATGCTGGTCCCTCCCTTCACTGTCTTCTCACAGCACTGATGTTCCGTCGCATAGCTTGGGCTCACATGGATCCTTTCCCTCACAGCCTTGTGGGGTTGGTGTTTCTCTCCCACATCTGACGTGTTCTGCTCTCCAGGAAATTCTCAGCCCAAGTGACAGCACCAGGTGCTGTGATGAGCAGGTCTGTTACAATTTACAGCTCATGTCTCAGTCAGGGAATGACAGGCAGGATATCCTACCCTGGCCTCGGGATTTCTCCAGCTGCTGAGTTCCATAAGCCTTGAAAATTATGACTTGGCCAAGAGAGCTGAAAGGTGACGAAGAATCACAGGTAGCTGGGCATGAAAGGGAAATATCATAGTAGTGATAGAATTGTGGAATAGAATCCTAGAATATTTTAGTTGGAAAAGCCCTCTGAGACTACCGAGTCCAACTACGCCCCCAGCACTATCAAGGCCACCACTAACCCATGTCCCCAAGTGCCACATCTATACATATTTTAAATCCTTCTAGGAACAGTGAATCCACCACTGCCCTAGGCAGTGTGTGGTAGGGCTGGACAACCCTTTTGGGGAAGAAATTTTCCCAATGTCCAAGCTAAACATTCTCTGAGCTAACCAGCAGTAGGCAGCTTGCTTCTTTGGTCACAACATGCTCTTCTGTGGGTGAGTGATGGCAGGTGGGGAGCCGCTGGAGGAGAACTCAGGCTGTTCCTTTCCAGTGGTGTTGATTTTGCTGGCTGACACTGCTGGATTGCTGGCAGAGGGTGTCACAGACTGGAAAGGTCCCTGGGGTGTCTCATCTGGGGCTGTGCATGGTGAAGGAGAAAATCTGTGAGTGTGTGCTGGGGAGCAGTAGCATGTGGTGGCCAATGATGCGCTGCTTCTATAAAATGGGAACAGCCTCTGGGTGGGGGTCTGCAGCCCACATCTGTGAGGAAAATCCATGGGGACAGGGTGGCGTAACAAATTCTTTCAGGCAGCAGCCCAAGTAGTGCCCTTTGCCAGCCACGTGGGTGGCAGGGCTGGTGCTTGCTCTTACAGCCTCATGCTGCTGCCCCAGCACTTAGGCATTGTATTTTTCATGATGAGAATTCATTAAGACATGAGCTGGCTCAGCAGCTAATTGTTGGGAAGCATGTAGCTGATCAGGAGAGGTGCTGTTATCCTTGGATGGAGCAGAACTTTGGAGCCTCTCCTGTTTGATGTGTGCATGGTAGTGGGGACATGGTGGGTGCTTGGCCCAGTGGGCTTCACTCTAGGACATGTGGGGTGCTGCTGGCCATGCCAGGGGATGCTGGGTGAGTCCCTGACCCACCAGCTCATGTGGTCTATCTCACCTGCCACACATCTGGAATAACTCATCCCAAGTCAGGCAGAGCCTCCATGCCCAGGAGCAGGGAAGAGATGAATCAAGAATGTGCACATGTAATGTGGACCTTCAGAGAGGGGAGAGTCTGTACCAGCGCTAGAGGAAGTGTACATGGGAGAGGATGGATGTGCCATTTTTAGGCACTCACCACCAGGTCACAGGGCTCTGCCATGGGCCCTGCTGAGGGGCTCAGGGATGGGCACCCCAAGGTCTCCCTGCATAGGAATGGGAAGGAGGGTCTGGTTTGGTGCTACACTGGCCTTTCATCCGTCACTTTGAGATTACTGGGACATTACCAGCACTTTCAGCTGAGGGAACCTGGAAAGCCTGGGAGAGCCCAGCTGGGTCTTGCTGCTGGGACCATCATTCCACAACAGCCACTGAAACACAGAGGGGTTCCAGCAGGTCAGGGAAGAATTGGTGTTTCAAGCAGGTCAGGGAAGAGCAGCCTCTGCCCCCCAGCAGCTGTGCTGAGCCTCCCTGTGGTCCTGTTTTTACTTCCCTCAGCCTGAGCCTGTCCCAGATGTGCTTGTCCAAACCATGGCCCCAGAGCAGCCCTGCTGCTCCTCTCAGTTCCTGTCTGCTAATGGATCCTGAATTTGTCCAACAGTCCTCACTGAGCTCTGCCAAAGCATCTCAGCCTGCAGCAAATACCACTGTTCCTGCCCTGGATCCTCAACTTGCTCTGACAATGAACCTTCTTTCCACTCCTCAGCATGCTCACCGCTGCCATCCTGGGTACCCAAATCAGTTTTATTTAGAAGATATCCATGGAAGTGGGTGCCAGGCAGGCCCAGACCAGGATGAACTGCTGCATTCCCCAATGTCACTGAGCCCTCCAGGATGCTGCGTGACACGGGTTATTGACATGACAGAGCTGGTCAATGCAACTGCCACACCAAAGCACAGATTTAAAAGTTGAAAAGCCTCAGGGGACTTGGGAAAAGACTAAAAAAAGAAAAAAGAACATGCATACAAAATAATTATCTAACTTTCACATCATCCCTCTGGCTCCCTCAGCCCTAGGCAGCTCTGTTCTGCACCATGGACTAATAGCTTGACATTTTTCAGGTAAAGTTAAAACAGTCAAGCCAGAGCATCATCAGAAATGTGTCTGAAGCAATGTGCATCCAGCTCCTCATCTCCTGCACTGCCGTTGGTTATAAAACATTTCCAGTCGCCTGCTCTGCCAGACACTGGTCCCAGATATGTGTGTGGGGCTATGTGGGTGGTCCCTGCCCGGGGGCTCCGTGCTGGCACATGGCAGATCCTCCCCATGTTATTAGCCCTGACACTTGCCCCTGGCCACTGTGACCTGGGACATGTGCCACCGTTTAACTCGGCTCTAGAGCACAGACCAAGCCAGAGGCCACGCTGAGTCATGCGTGGCCAGCATGGGTTGTAGCTTTGGGGACCAGGCACAACCAGGCTCCAAAAATCTCTGTGAGGCAAGTGGTCTTCAAAACCCCTTGTCACCTCCATGCCTCTGGGGAAATAGAATCGTAGAATCACATAATGATTTGGATTGGAAGAGACCCTAAACTCCATCTCATTCCACCCTCTGCCTCAGGCAGAGCTACCTTCCATTAGACCAGGCTGCTCCAAGCCTCATCCAACCTGGCTTTGAGCACTTGCAGGGATGGGGCAGCCACAGCTTCTCTGGGCAACCTGTGCCAGGGCCTCCTCATCCCCAGAGGGAAGAATTTCTTGTGTATATCTAATCTAAATTTCCGCTTTTTCAGTTTTGATGCACCATCTCCTTCCTCAGGGGTGACAGAGGCACTGACTGTTCCAGCCTGTGGGCAACCTCACGCACCTGGGGACCCTGCTGTGTGTGTACCAGGAGACTGGACAGAACCAGATGTTCTGAGTCACAGGGAATGGCAGGGAGCCTTCTGGAGGCATCACCAGCTGGTTCCCAGCCTGGGTTCCCCCCAGTTTTTCTGATTTCTCACAAGTAAAAGCAAGAAGCCGACTAGACCTCAGGAACCATATCCCATGACAGCAGCAGCTCAACTGGGTATTGCTGTCTGGGCTCGGCCAAGCGTGCTCTGAGTCATTCCAGAGATCACCCTATGGTCATTTTGAATCTCTGGGAGTAACATCCTTGTGGAATCTGGCTGCTGAGCCAACATCCACAGACAGCATGAACAAACTCATGCTTTGGCAATCCTGTTTGGTGAATCTTGCCATCACACCTCAGCCCCCGTGCTCACAGGGCTGGATTCTGTCTGTCTGTCCTGCAGCTCTGCCCAGCTTCACACACTCACCTGAGGGTCCCTGTTACCCACTGTGCCAGGACATGGGTGGGCAGGTCTGGTTTAGGATCTCTCAAGCATTGAATTGTACTGTCTGTGTGTGGTGATCACCTCTGCCTTAGGACAGCTGAGAGGAGGAAAATTTCCCCTGGGATTTCAGAAGGGGAAGAGTGAGGAACAGGTCAGCTCACAGTCAGACCCGGGCAATGGGGAGTGTGGTTGAACTGTGGGCTCAGCATGTCACCCTTTGCTCCAGCCCAGCCAGATCAGTTTGTCTTCAGGGAGGTGAGATGTGACGAAAACTGGCAGAGCTGATCAAATTGTAGCCAAAGGCCAAACCCCACCATCCAGTGGTGGTGGGAAACAGAAGGTGTCATCAGAGAGCACTGGGAAAGCTGGGAAGACTCTGGTGAAGTTGTCATCATCTCACAGTGAAAGTGAAGAACAGTTAACACCAGCATGAAGCTGCTCATTACAGCCAGGGTTTAACCAGCTGAGAAAATTCCCCTCCTGCTAATTAAGGGAGCAGAGCACAAGCACCTCCACGGATGACATGTGCATTAATCACTGGAAAACATGGAGATTAGGAGCAATCCAATGCCTTTATGGGCACCACAGATATTGAAATATTTGCACGTGCTGTCAGTACTCCTGGGCAGGACTTACCTCTCCCCGAGGCACTCACAGTGTTGGAGGTCACGGGACACTTGGCAACCCCAGCTACACCAGAAGGGAACTTGGCCCTGAAACAGGGTCTTGGAACCTCTGCCAGGTGCCCCCAGTGCCAGTGCTGTATCCCAGTGTTCCCATAACCCATGTAGACAGCAGGAACCAAGCACAACCCCCAAATCTGCTCTTTTGTTTGTCCAAGAACAATTGCACTGAAACACATTGTCGAGACATGCATATGCCTTTCATGCCTGACTCTTCCATGCCCAGATGGGAAGCAGAGCTGTGAGTACCACCGTCCCCTCAGCCCAGTGTCAGGAGAAAGGAGCCCAGGGCAGAGGTGATGCTGCAGCAGGGACTGCAGTGGGGCTACAGGTGATGATGCTTGTGGCTCTCCACCACTGAGTGCTAATGAGCAGGCAGATGTTTGGTGACATCCCCACATCCCTGGGACATGTGCTGGAGGGAGTGACACCTGTGACACCGACTCCAGCAGGGGGTGAGTCTCATGGATGTTCAATGCTAAATGACCCATGGATAACTGGCTGCTTCCAGCATGGGGCGTGGAATCAGGGCTGAGAAAATGGAGGCGGAGGGAGAAAAAGGCCATTATTGCAGGATTCCTAGATAAGCCAGTTCAAGGCACTGGCTGTGCAAATGCTTCCCAGGAAGCACCAGCCAAACGACATTTACTGTGGCTTAATCTTCAGATTGCACGATATACACACTGTGATAAATCTTTGAATTCTACTTGTTTATATGTCATCAGAATGGTTAAAAGGGTGTTGTGATTTTATAGACAGGGAGAAAGAAATTCCATGTTTGTCTGATACAAGGACATAGAGGTTGTTAATAAAATCTCCAGAAATTTTCAGATTAAAAAAATGGTAAAACCTTCCCAGATCACAGCAGTGCCAGGGTCCCACTGTGGAGTTACAGGGGCTGTGACACTTATCCTGCACTCAGCTGTTTGCAGAGACACCCGATCCTGATGGTGATTTCACCCCAAAACTCCTTTGTCATTACTATAGGGAAAACACTGGGTTTATAGAAGTTTTGGTCCCATCTGTGCCATCCACCACCAGCACTAAAAAGGCTCCTCCTGCCCCTTGTCCCCTACTCCAGCAGGTTTGGTGCCTCCCCAGCCAATGTCACCACATGAGCACCATAAGCATCCTGTGCTCTGGTCTCCACCAACACCCCAGCACTCAGCCCATCATCACCTCAGAACCCAACCCACTGTCACCTGACCACCCCTTTATCACCCCAGCACCCACCCCACAGCACATCTCCCAAAGGGATCAGAGAAAACCCATCTTCAGAAAGAGCTCACAAAGGCAGTACCATGCAGGGAGACATGGAGCAAGGGCGGCATCTCCTGTCAAATTCCCACAGGATGCTCCAGCATTCCCAGGGAGCTTCTGATGGTGATGGACACAACTCCCTTAGCATTAATCCCTGATTTTTTTTCACAGCTCATGCACCCCTCAGTGAAAGGTGCAGAGGAAAGAAAAACAGAAAGAGAAGCTTACGGTTTTTAATTTCCCTCCCCCAATCTTTGCCCATTCTGGGCATATGGCCAGAAAGCAATAAAAATCTGTTCTGTTTAGAAACAGCTTAGAAACATATAAATAACAGCAGTTTGGGGTGGCGAGAGCTGCAAATACAGAAAGTTGTAAGTTCTTGAGTTTATTAACATCTGACGGGGATAACGAGAGCTTTATGACATCTAATTGAATTAAACACTCCAATTTGGGGATGTAAAATGTGCCATCATGAGCCATAATTATATACCTTCTTGGCTCTGCTGTTGTTGTTTCTCTACAAGCAAAAAAAAACCATGAGGAAGTGGGGTTTTAGTTGATGTAAAAATGAATTTGTGCCCATTGCTTGGGGCACGGGGTGCAGGAAGAAAAGGGGTCTCCTCAGCACCCCCATCCTTTGCCTTCTCGGGGCAGTGAGGAAGCTGTCTTCATGGCTCAGGCCAGACTGGCTGTGTTACCTCTCTGGTGCTAATTGGAGAGAGTTCTAATTTTTAGCTGGGATAGGGAGAAAGTCCTCATTAGCAATTTGCGAATGTGTCAAGCCCTTGGAAGCCCGTACTGGAGTGCAGAAAGGCAGGGCACCCCAGGAGAGGGGAAAATACATGAATGTTTGCAAGGAGGAGGATGGGGGAGGCAATGCCACCAGGCATGAGAGACTCAGCCATTTGTTCCCAGGGAGAGCTCCTGCCACCGTGACCAAACAGAGTTGGGCTGGCATGTGGCACTGGGAACCAAAGTGAGATCCTGCCAAATGAGTATGCTGCTGAAAAGAAAGGATGCAGGAGAAGGAGGAACCTGAGATGGGAGAGTTCCTCTCCATGAAGGAATGCTGAAAGCCTGGCACAAGCTTCTGGATCTCTCCTGGAGGAGAAAAAAGCAAACACCCTCTTGCTTGCTCCAGTAGCACATTTAAGAACATCTGCTCCCTCAGCAATGTCTTACAAGAGCTTCTGGGAGCAGAAGTGACGTCTGAACCTCCCTTCTGAGACAGAATCCCTGGAGAAAAAGGGAGATCTAATGCCCTGGATTTCATCTCCCACAGATCACAGCTTCTGCAGCCCCGAGGACAGACACAGCACTGAGGAACAGATGTGGTCCATGGGAAGGTGTGGTGCGAGCAGCAGCTGCTAATGCAGAGCAGTGGGACAGACACACATGATCCTGGGAAATAACGCACAAAGCAACAGCCGAGTCATCCTTTCTGGAAGCTGACAGCATGTGGAAACAGGCAGGGATTAGTGAGATACATGGAAAGAAGGAGAGGAGGGAATTCTGGTGGCAGGGATGGTACTGGCCCCACTCCTTGTGTGGAGCAGCCACTTCAGTGGCAGTGACCTTCTCTATGGAGCACATCAGTGAGGACAGTGTCCCCACAGCTGGCACGCCACCTTATTTCCAGCCTATTGATGAAAAATGGGCTCAGACTCTTTCCACAGAATCAGTCCTTGCTGCAGAAGTTTGCAGACCCAACTTGAAACGCAGTGCAGCTCAGGTGGAGTGGAGGTCCCATGGGTGGGCATGGCCAGGCACGGGGGCCGCCATGGGCTGGGATAGGGAAAAGCAGGGGAAAGGATAAGTCAAAAACCAAAGAGGACTCAGGGAATAGGAAGGGCTCTGAGTCTGCTGGGCAGTCTGCATGGAAGGTCAAGCCTCTACCAGTGTCAGTAATATTAGAACAGAGCACACCTACTGCAATTAAAACATTTTCTCCTCTGCCCAGGTTTTCTATTTCAGTGTAGGTTCTTTGGAAATAAACACACATCAAAGGCGAAAACCAGGAGTGCTGGCCTTGGCTCTGCTGCTTGCCCACACTGGGTTTGTTTTCCTGTACACTGGTCTCTGGCATAGCGAGATGGAGCAATGCAGAGCTGCTGTCAGACCCAAAACTGCCGTGTCAGACTGACCATCCCACACACCCATGCTGTGAGCCAGGGCCAGGGCAGGAAAGCTTGGGAACAGCTCCCAGTGCACAGGGAGCCTGCTGGAAATGCTGTCCTTGTCTTCAGATTAGTTGCCCTTGGTTTAGCAGAACACTCAGTATTAATGAACTGGGGTGAGAGTCTAAAAACCAGTCATCTTCACTGGTGCTGCTGTGATCCTGGTAGTGATACCCTTCCATTAGGATACAAGCGGGCTGACTCCTTGTTATCAATGGCACAGCAGCTGCCTTGCATCATAATGCTAGTCCTTAGGGTTAAAACCAAAAGATTTGGGTTTAATTCTAGTGTCTGGTTTCTGGTTATGTTGCTACTGACTCTTTTTAGATCATCAGCCTGGTAACACCTCCCTTCCAAGGCAGATCCATTCTTCACACCTAACCCACTCACTGAGTTCTCTGAAAAAATACAAACATTGGAACTTGTCAGAAATTCCACAGGTCTGTAGGTGGGAAAGGGGTTTCCTGGGTCCCCAGTCTGGCCACCCTCTCCGAGCAGGGGGTTCCTGGATTCCAAAGCCTGGCTATCCTCTCAGAGCAGGGGGTTCCCAGGGTCCCCAGCCTGGACACCCTCTTGGAGCGGGATGGTTGGCCACTCTCGATCAGGGCTGGTGGAGACACCTTGTGTCTGGGTGACAAACCTGGCCATGCCACACCCAGCTGAGCAGACACTTTGTTCAGGTAACAAATGGCTGGTTCTTGTTTCGCTGTTTGAGGTGGGTAGTTGTGCCACCCTGGGGACTCATTGGGCCAGCTCAGGGCAGGTTGGGCTCTAGGAGGGAGGGAGCAGTGTTTGCTTCTCTCCCTCAAACCTTCCTCAGCCCTGACCAAGTCTTTGGACCTGCAAAAGCTGGTGGAAAATTAAACCTCACAAGGATTATTTCAACCTGTAAAATATAAATTAGCTCAGCACACCATCAGAGTCACTCAGATGATGTGCAGATGACTCATGACTGGCATCAGCCACAGGCCATCAGGGGAAGAATGCTGCTGTTAAGAGATGGTGGGCACTTAAATTTCCCCCCATTTCCAGGCTGGATGTCTAGAAACTCAGACAGCAACACCCCAGGGTGCAAATAATACCCCAGGGTACAAACAGGATCATAGAATCAACGAATGGTTTGGCTTGGAAAGGACTTTAAAACCCATCTCATTCTACCCCACTGCCACAGGCAGGGACACCTTCCACTAGACCAGGTTGCTCCAAGCCCCCTCCAACCTGGCCTTGGACACACTCAGGGATGGGGCAGCCACAACTTCAAATGCCCTAGGGCACGAACCCCAGGGTACCAAAACTTTCTGGCTGTGTCCCTCAGCTGTCAGCTGAGGGCTGCTCTGTCTGCAGCCCAGATCCAAAGCCTCCCATCCTTTCCCAAGTTCCCACTGCCTTCCCACGCTGTCTGAAGGATATGCTGGATGTCAGCCAGGCTGGAAAGTGCTGGGATGACTGTGCTGGCCTCCAGCCCCTGCCCCTGTCTCTCCCAGCACAGCTTGTGACAGCCCTCCCATGGCCCCAGGGACAGTTTGAGGAGTTTGTTCTTCCTCTGTCCCCAATCTTTTGTGATCCATTGCAGGGGCAAAGCATTGTGAACCAGAGCAGGGTCAAATCCAGCTGAGAAATAACCCCCCCAAAAAAAAAGACAAGAAAGAGGAGTTATTTTTCAGCTCAGTTGGATTCATTCTGTACTGGCTTGGTCCAAGGATAGGGAGGAGGTGGGACTGTGAGCACAGCTCGCTCCAGGCTGACCCTGTCCTCTCCTGTGCTGGACCATTTGCAGACTGGAGCTCAGAGCCGGGAGCTGCCCAAGGGCTGGAGCTGGGCCAGGCTGCAGCAGTTTCTGAGCAAAGGGTCACCCCTGGCCCTGTCCGTAGGGAGAGGCAGCTATGAAGGGACTTATTTACCTGGGCAGTTCATGGCTGCTGGTCCTGAGCATCTGTAACCTCTTCTTTTCACATCACTGACAGTCAGTCCTGGCATGGGATCTGCAAACAAATGCGGTGTGTGCTTCTGAGGAGACACAATTTTGGTATTGACAGGTACTTAGTGGTCTCTCACAAGAGATGCCTGTTCCTTGCTCCCAAACAAAGGTGATGGGATGTGCATGTGATAGGGCAGTGATTTACCCACTGAGGTCCTCAGCTGTGATGCTCAGGGGGAGCAGAGATTTGCTGAGGATTTGTGGTATGTTTTGACCCACAAGAGGCCAATGTGGGGCTTCCTCTTTGCTCCATCCCTGCCTTCACCTGGCATTGAAGTGTCTCATTGCTCACTGAAGCTGGATGGATGGTGCCACGGGCACATTGGCAGCTGAGCTTAGCAGCAGGGGCTGTGCTGCACAGCACCCCCAGCCTTTCCACCCCAGCATACTCAGGCTTCCCACCCCAGCAGTTTCCCAAACCTTGATTTTCTCAGTGTTGGTGGCTCTGATGACAGTGACTGGCTTTGAGAGAGCAGCAGGAGAGAGAGACCATTCATGCTGCTGGCACCCTGCTGCTGCTGCACCAGGAGCACAGCACAGCCCCAGGGCAGCTGTCTGTGCCCTGAGCCCCTCAGCTGCCCACCACTGGGCACCAATGGCACCAGTGGCACCAGTGTCTCCCACTCCTCCCAAGGACCCCTCAGGCTGCCTCCCTCAACACAGTGGACTGAGCCACCTGGCTCCAACTTCTGAATAAAAGGTCTTAAAGACCTTTGTGAGAGAATGTGGTGCTACTGGGGGCCAGAGATGCTCTTTTCATGTGTCAGCCCCTTCCCAGACCTGGCAGAACCTTTCTCCCTGCACTAAGGTCACATAGGTTGCTTGCTCCTTCCTCCCGGGCATGATTTCTGGAAGCAGGGAGCAGTTCTGCCTCACACGCAGCTCCCATGTTCCAGAGGATGGTTTTCCAGGGGGTCCTGCAGTCCCTGAGCAGGACTTTGTGCTCCTCCAGCTGAGGGGGCCTCTGCCTATGGGGTTTCAATGAGGAGAGAGAACTGGGAGGTGAGTGACAGTGTGGGCACAGGCAATGCTGATGGATGCAGCCTGGAAGTGATGATGCAGACGGTCAGCACAGCAGCCAACCCCTGGTACATCAATCCTGCCTGGTGTGTCTGTGCTTTCACAGGCTGAGGTGAGTCCTTCTGACAAGCTCACTCTCCTGCCATTGTCTTTTAAGCCTCTCCCAACCCCTCAGCATTCTGCCATACACAGGTGTTGCGGCCCCCTGCTGTGTTTTAGTTAAGAAAGAGTTAGTGGAGAAATGCGAGGTCATTGAAAGGGGGCAGCGGGAGGTGTCGGGGCCCCCTGCTGTGCTGCAGTTGAGAAAGTGTAAGTTGTAACAACGAAAGAATGTAAACAGAGCAGGATACAACCAACCGAATACGAATAGGGGTGTTTAGTGTCTTAGCCAATTACATTAGCTATGCATGCGCGTGGACATATGTATGTAACCAATTGCTTTGCTGCTTTGAGTGTGTGATTACATAAACAATGAGTTGCTGCCTATATAATGTGTGTTCGAAGTATAATAAAGTTGGAATGCGATTTTACACCATATCGGTGTGCAAAAATCCTTCTCGTCCGCAAGGAAACCCCGTAACACACAGGCACATGCATCCCAGCTCTGGAGCAAAGGCAGGAGCAGCTGGATCCTCCTGCAGAGAGTTGCATCCACACCACCAGCCAGCCCTGCTCCCCTCCAGCTCCCCACCATGCCATCCATCCTCTCTGTTTCTACTGGTATTTGAAATTGGAATTCCAGCAGCATGGAATTCCCCCTGAAAAGCCTCTTTCCCTCCAGCTCACAGAGCACTTGGGCAGCCCTGAGTCAAGGACAGTCAAGGTGTCCCCTTGCAATGTACCCCAAGTGCAAATCCCTTGGCCTCATGAACAAGCTCTACCAACAAGGAAAGGTCTCATAGATTTGGTCTTTAGCACACTGGTGGCACTGGACTTGAAGCACAGCTCTGGGCACATGAATGGGAGCTGCTGGTGCTGGCGGGAGCCCTGTTCTCTGACACCCTGGCATGGGTGGCACAGGTCCCTTGGTGAGCTCCCTGAGTGCCTCAGGGCTGGTGGCTCCATGCTGCGGGTGGGGTTTCTGCAGTACCAGTGGAGGTAGGTCTGCACCCACCACCTTCAAGGGGCTGGTGGGGAGCACATGTCCCCCTTCTCCCCAGTCTTTCAGAGGCAGAAGGATCCGTGTTTGTCCTTCTAATGCTGCTTGAGCACCACAGATGATGTTGCACATTCACAAGATGCTGGAGGACTCCATGGACACCCTGGTACCCAAGGCAGGGACACAGAGAACAGCATGGCCCCAGACATGACCCCAGCGCCGCCATGCTATTAATCCATGTCACAATGACCCAAGCACATCCTGGGTTAATTCTCTGGTCCAAAGGCTCTGCTGCCCTGGGCATACAGGGAGTATGGTCCCCCATGGGTACACTGCTCTCAGTCTTCCAGCTCTTGCTGATGGAAATGTGCAGCAAACCAGGGCACCGGAGGATCTGGGCTAGAAAATCAGCTGCACTGATTTATTTATTAACCCAGATCTGCAAAAGCAGGAAGAGAAGCTGCAAAATTCTGTCCTTCTTCCTTTCCCTATGGGGAAGCTCAAATGCTGAAGCAAACTCCAAGCCCTTGGTTCAGGCCAGAGGTTTCCCCTCGAGCATCATCACTGACAGCGATTGATCTCCTGCCTGTCCCCTCTCTGTGCCCCAGCTGCTGCACCATTGGTGTGCAGCTCTGTCCCAGACCAGACTGTGGAGAATTTGGGTTAAATCTGACTGGACAAAGCAGAAAGGCAAGTTCTGATTCCAGCATCTCCTGGCATTGGGTCCTCCCTCACAAGGCCACACAGGCATTTCACTGGGACTAAGGGAAAGGTGACCCCACATCTTTCAGTGGTGGAGCTTTGCAGCATTCTGGGCTTTATGCTGCTTGGGGCTCATGTAGCTGCACAGAGCTGATGAATGGTGTTGCTGGCAGCTGTGGCCCTGTCTTTGCCATGTCCCTGGGCTTGCTGGGTCTTCCTGAGCCCTTTGGGGCTCACCCTGTGAGCAGCTGCTGCCAGAGCCAGGTACTCACTCTGGGGGCAAACACCTTTGTGCTCGTGCCTTGGCAACAGCATTTTGTGTTTAAACCTTGAAGAAGGAAATATAATCCCATAATTCACGGAGCAACTTGTGTTATTTGAAGAACTCTAAGGATGCAATTTATTTCCTTCTCAGAGACTGTTGTTCTACAGAAATGACATGCATGACAGGGGATCAGGAGGAACAAGGATGCCAGAGGCCAAATCTGGGGAATGGCGAGTTCAGAAATATTAAATGATTTTTCAGAACAGAGGATTACTGCTGCAATCTGCATAGCGCAGAGAAATAAAATGTTTCAAAGAATCCAAGAAATGCATTCAACACTGGCACTGCCTCCTGCATCTTGGCAAAAGCAGCAGGGAAATGGAGATCCAATCCAAGAGTTCCTTTGACAATGATCCATCAGACACCTTCCCCAGCAGCACTGGGGAGCAGAGGGGCTGAAGGACAGCAGAGGGGACCACAGTGGGATTTGTGGGACCCTCTGCCATGGCAGCAGCTTGCCAGAGAGCCCTGAGCTCCATCACAACCCTCACATCACTCCTTCAGTTGGGAGTGGATGTGGCCAGAGCTGATCCCATAGAGTGAACACACTTCTCAGCAGGATGGCAGGCCGAGAGGGGCTAATGCCACACACGTGTTTCCTCTTCTGTACGCTCAAATACAGACAGCCCAAGGGAACATCAAACACCCACTTAAAGCAAATGATGTTTTAAGCTAATCCCTTCCAACAGGGGCTGGAGAGGGGAAAGAAGCACAGCAGTGTTGGAGTGCTGGCAGACCAGCCACCCCTGCCCCTCAGGAAAGGCCTGGATTTGAAGCTCAGGCTTGCACAGAGGTACAGAAGGTTTCCTTCAGCCCTGGGAACACATCAGCACATCACCTCTCCATGTCCACAGGACCAGAGCAGGAGTAAAAAGCTGGGATAGGTCTGGTGCAGGGAGGCTGGAGCCCCTTCAGCTGTCCCGGGATGAGCCCCTGTGGTTGCCCCAGTATATCCCAGGATGCTGCCAGCACAAGCACACCAGCTCAGGGACAGTTCTGAGTGATCAGCTACCAGTTCCCTGTGAGCTCCCCTCACTCTTCATGTGCATTCCATCACCAGGAGGGACAGACGCTCTGCCTGTGGATGACAAATCCCTCTCTGAGGAGGATTAAGGGATGGTCAGTGCTATCTCCCGCTGCAGGACTCTGCACATTTCCCCAGGAACAGCTGGATGCCCACTTCCAACTTTATAACAAATGGCAGCCAGGTTAATTTTGTAGCTCTGAAGAATCTCCCGTGACTGAGCTCTGCAGAGAGCAAATTTCAGAGGGACCTGGGGTCTGAGAGCTGCCAGGGACAACTAGCCATGGACAACTAGGCTGCATCTGGGAGATAGGGTGACTCTCTTCCATGGGCAAGGACTGGGACAATAACCAGACTTGTGTGACTGAGGATCCCTAAACTGGACCCACTGCCCAGTCTTGGCCTCTTCAGTGCCCAACAGAGGGAAGAATCCATGTGAGGCTCTTTAAATCAGAAATTCCACATAAACAGGGCTCTTCCACAATATTTCTGGCCTCTGGCTGGATGAGAAATAGCAAGAACATAGACTTTTGGGGGAGAGAGAAGCTGAAAGGCACAGAAGTGGCTCCTGTAGGGATATGGCATATTCAGCTGGATTCACAGCTTGGAGGGAAGGGCCAGTTTGGGGCAGAGGAGGGGATCACAAACAAACCATCAGCTGCCATGTCCCCAGCTGTCCCCTGACTGTCACCTCTCACTCTCCAAGGTGCAGCCATGGCGTCAATGCAAACACTGCTCATGCTACAAACACCATCCTCAGTACTCACCTTGCCTGGATCATTCACAGGTGGAAAATCTGGGCTCAAGCTTTCAGAATCACCTGTTTTAGAGTGACAATCAGTGATCCCTTATGGCACTGTAGCCCTCACTGGTTGTTAAATGCTGTTTCTCTGGGCCCTTCTGGGGAGGCTGGAGGGAGCAGCTCTGCCTCAAGCTCTGCCGCGGAAGCTGAGACTTTTTCTGAATCATCATGACTACACCTCAACAGGCAATGGGACGTAACTTATTCCCTTTGGAGAAAGGAGACCTCTGGACTGTTCAGCACAGACATGAGTTTCCAAGCCCATAAGCCCTGTACCATAATACCTAAAGCTTAATGCACCTGTAATCTTCAGATCCTGGATTTTTCCATCACAAACCATCCAGGACTTCAGAGTCTGTGTAGACTCTCATGCTCTCACTCAGAGGAGCTGTCAGTGGGAATTGCTGAAGAGAAGGGATGAAGGATGAAGGAATGAAGATGAAGGATTCTGGGGAATCTTTTGGTTGGAGAGCCAGGAAAGCTGAGCTGCCACCAGGGAAGGCCTGGGGATGGAGGATTTAAACTGGAGATGCTGTGAGGGAGCAGGAAGAACCCTTGCTCCAGGTGGGTGTACTGTGGGGGGGATGCAGTCAGAACTCAGTGTGCCTCTAGAAAGGCTGCAGGGAGACATGCCATGGCAACAAATGAGCAAGGAAACCAGGATGCCTTTGGGGGAAAATCCCAGCCTGCCATAATGATAGGGCTGATGTGGGAAAGTTGTCTGGGATTAGAGAAACTGAAAATTTCTAGTGGAAGGTGACAGCAGGGACTGCTGCTCCCCTGCACAGATCTGACTGTCATCTCAGAGCAGACAGGTGGAGGGAGGTACAGAGACGACATTCTTGACACAAATGATGATCCTTGAAAAAAAGTTTCTAAATGCCCCAAGAAAAGGTGCTGCTCTGGACCTGGCTTGGGATGTGCCAGCGGATGAACTGTTCTGTAGCAGGGACCAGGTTATAGCTGTGTTTAACACTACAGAGGCAGAGTGTAGCCAAAGAAATCCAATGTATATATGATCAATTTTAGGAAAGAAAACGAGGTAAAAATTAGATGAGTTATAGAAAAATGAAAGAAAGCATCAAAGAGAGGATGTGCACCAACAGGAAGAGATGTTGGAACTGGTAGGGTCAGTGTGGTGGCTCAGGGTTGACAGGGGCTGGGGATGCTGATGCCACAGCAGGGAAGATCAGTGACTTCTTTGTGGTGGTCTTTGCTGTCACAGGTCCTGGTGACATCCATGGGTATCTGCAGCAGATTGGTTAGAGGAGGTGAATCCAGTTGAAGCAATTTGGACAAGGCTCTCAGGCACGTGGTGGAATTCTTGGGGCTGTCCTGTGCAGGGCCAGTAGCTGGACTCAATGATCCTTGTGGGACCCTTCCAGTTCAGGAGATTCTGTGATTCTATGAACTGTGTGGCTCATATTATCCCAGCTGCCCTGGCTGGCATCCCTGACTTCACCCACAGAAAAACAGCCCAAGCCAGAGCTATGTGATGATGGGCTCAGAGCTGGTCGTTATGGATGAGGAAGAACGATGGAGTCATCTCTGACATCTCTAAATGTTCAGCAACAGCCAGAAAACCACTGGCTCAGGCTTCTGAGTGGGTGCTGAGAGCTAGACAGAGGGCATCCCTTAGCCTCCATACCTGGTACCTGTATGCCATCTCCAGAGGGAGGTGATGAAGATCCAGAGGAAGCAGCCAGGGCTCCACCAGCTGGGGAGAAGGCTGATGGACAACTACATCAAAGCTTGCAGGACATCAGGGTGATGGGCAAAGGCAGGTGGAGAGCACTTGCCCATGCCCTGCCACAGCAAAAGGGCTGGCAGGGAGACAGAGCTGGCTGCTCCCTGCACATTCCCGTCTGCAGAGACCTGGGGGGGGACTGTCTCTTCACCACCATTTTCACACCAAAGCCAGGTCTGGGGATCTTCTACCAGGGCAGAGCCTGTGGTGAGACATTTGTTTCTTCCTTGGGAGGAATCCAGAGTATGTATTGCATGTATTTTGATGTGAAAAGCTGTTTTAAACCAAAGTAATGCTTCCAGAAAATCTGAGGCAGGATATTTCATTACTCTTGAACTGCTGTCATGAAAGCTCAGGCAAAGCAGTAACACCTGTGGCACAGACCTGGCCAGCACAGGGCCCCCTCACTGGGGTGCTGCAGCCCACCCAAGTGCCCGGGGGCTGTGGGGAGATCTTGGGGGATGTGGGGGACAGTGGACAGAGGGCTCTCTCTGGCCTTGCCATGGCCCTTGTGCCCCAGGAGTCACCGGCAGCCACTGACAGTGTTCCTTAAGAGAAAACTGAGGAGAGTAGCAGCCTTGTCCCCACATTATAACAGCTTTTCCTAATGCCAAAATAAAAAAGAAGCTATTTCATGCTGTAATTACAAGTCATAAAAAGTGCTGTGCTGACAGATATACAGCACCCCACTATCTGCCTCTGACAGCCCGTCCCCAGCAACACTAATCACTGTAACAATCCCACAGTAACTCTGGATCAGTGTCTCCCTGCCAGCACACACTCAGCATCCATCCCTGCTGTAGCCCCATTCAACCTGGCCTTGAACACTGGCAGGTTCAAGTAGGGCAGCCACAGCTTCTCTGGGCAACATATGCCAGTCTCACCACTCTCACAGGGAAGAATTTCTTCCTATGAGAAGATAATTCCTATCTGCTAGCAATGCCTTGAGCTGTGGTGTTGGGGTGGTGGGCTCACAGGGCCTCTGCTGGCTGTCGGTGACCCAGGGCATCTCTGGAGCTCTTTGAGAGATCCTGTCCTCGAGGGAGTACTGGGAAATATGTTCTCAGACAAGAGGGAAGTCCTCAACGTGTCCTTGCTTCTCCTTGCTGCAAGGACCCAGCCCATCTTGCACAACACAGGTGTATGTGTGCTGGCAGGTCTCACCAAAATGGGCACACACCACCACAGGTGACACATGCTGCCAGCCCCAGGCTCTCCCGTGCAGTCCCACTGCTCCTTCTGTTTGGGGTCCCTGTGCACTGGGGTGCAGGGACAAGTGGGTCCCCAAGGAGCCAGCACTGCTGGTGCCTGCTCTGCCTCCCACTGCCAGCCCTTCTCTGTGCTCCTGCCCACACCCGCCTTACTGCTGCCTCCCTCTCGCATCTGCATATCATGCATATTCATGACAGATGTATATAATTAAATATTCATGTATGCAGTCATTGAACTTGCAATTAATCTGGAACTTGCAGTTCTTTTTCCATCTCCCTCACCTCGTGACAAGCCACGGGTGGCTCTGGCTGCTGGAGCATGCTGGGTTCCCTGGCTGCTGAGGGAGAGAGAAACCAGCACATCTCACCTCTTCACTGACCCACTTTTCCCAGATCCATGCTGTGTTGTGGGTAGGAGCATGAGCAGAACCATAAGCCACTCTTCTTGCTCCAGGGAGCCCATGGTGCCCACTGGCAGCACGAAAATACAGCAGCAAAATGCCCAGTGCTGCAGGCGCAGGAGCTTTGCCTCCAAGCAGGGCTGATCTTAGGGCAAAGCTGCCCCAATCTCCCACCAAACCCCATGGGGGTACAGCCATGTGCAGGGCAAAAATGAGGGCAGGGACGAGGGCTCCCACCAACAGAGAGGACAGTGCTGGGGTTTTCCAGATGCTGTAGCTCCTCCACAAGCCCCAGCATCCCAGCAGTTGGCTCTTCATCTGGACTGCCAAGGGAATGGAGGGGCTGGAATGCTCACATGGAGCCCCCTCCTCACTCCTTCCAGCCTGCTGCCAGCTCAAAGCTGCTCCCCACAGCATCGCTCCACAGCTCCCATCACTCCTGCAGATTCCCTCTCATTGCCACATGCTAATGGTGTGTCAGGAGCTTCTGCTTCAAACCACATCCAGCCTGACAGCCCACCCTGGAAAAGCAGCTTCAAACAGCCAGAGACTGACAGAATCAGAGCAAGGATGGGATGGGGTGGTGGGGAAGGGGGGAAAGCAGGCACAGCACTGTGGAGGTCCCCAAAACGCAGAGCAGGAATGTACCGTTAGTGCCCTGAGACCAGGGAGCCCAGCCTGGCTGGTTCTGAAGCCACATCCCCCCTGCACCATGCACAGCACTCACCCCTGACCACGCAGAGCATCTCCCCCAGCCATGTACAGCATTCGTCACTGACCACATATGGCCCCACAGCCCTCACAGGAACACTGGGCTGTCACTCCCAGGGTCCCAAACCTCCCTTTTCACCCCAACCCCATGTCAAAGTCACACAAGTGACCCTCAGGTGACTGTGACCCAAGCTCTTGGGCTGTTTTGTTAGTAGTGGCCAACAAAAAAATGTGGGTCATGTTGCCTGACTGCTCAGGCTGGATATTGTTAACACCATCAAAATACCACCAAAAGTGTTTGTTAAAACTCCCTCTAGTAAATCCCCCAGTGCGTTTGGGGGATTCTGGGCAGGAACTGAGCCCTTCAGGGCCATCACAGCTGACCCAGAGCATTCACTGGATAAGTGGTAGATGCCTTGAAAACACTTGCAAAGCAATTCTGACTGTTCGCCTAAAAAACCTTGCCAGCAGCATTTCCACCCTCCCCTAGACATTTTGTACTGTCAGGGATATCCCCATCTACTATTCTTCACTACACAACTGGGTTTTGAAACTCATCTGCTTCAAAACCCCATGTTTAAAGTAGGAGAAAACATCCGTCAGGGATGCAAATTGAGGACTGAAGTTTGGGTGGAATTCAGCTGAAAGGGAATAAGTAAGGTATTGAAAGTACTTTTTAGGGAGCCCAGGCACAACTCATCAACCCCCATCTCCCTGCACTGGTGGTGATGGATCCACTGTCTGCTCCCTCTCCCGTTCCCTTTGGCCACTGCCTGTTTTTGTGCTGGTTCTCACTCTTGGCAGTGCCCATCTGCTCTGCAGCAGAAGTGATGAGAGCTGGTGGTTTTTCAAGGCAATAAAGTTGTTTTCTTCCTGTCACTCACTTAAAATCACCCAGGGAGTTGGTAGGTTTTTATATCAGCACATATGCAGGAGACCTTCCTGGTTCTGTGGGAAGAATAACTCCAAACACATCGCAGCTCCCAGCGCTGCAGCGCAGGGCATCCCTCTCCTGCTGCACTCCATGTTTTAGCTCTAATTATCCCATCAGTGTTTGCTGCTGCTGGATAAACACACTGATAGCAAACCTGGCATGTTTGGAATGGCAGAGCTGGTTTGTGGAGCCCCGGGGCAGCCACGCTCCACAGCCAGACGTGCTCATCCCTCTGCCCAGTGGCACATGCTTGTCCCTGGCACTGGGCATGGTTTGTCACAACACAAATCACTCTGTGTGTGCATGTGTGTGTATGAGTGCAAACCTCTCCCAGATTCCAGTGCTGGCTGGTGAATAAGACACCAGTATGATCCACAAGGTGTCCAGTCACCCCCAGGGAGGCGACAAGAGAGTATTGCTCCCCATCTTCCTCCTGGGATAGGGATGGAGATGCACCCCAGATCCTGAGGAAGGGTTGAGTGTTTCTCTGCAAATACTGGTGGGAATGGAGTAGCTTGGTGGTACTGGGGTGCAGAGGGAAGTTTGAGCAGCCAATTCAATGGCATTTTGTCAAGGACAACCCGCCATCCTTCCCTCCTAGTGCTTTTGTCCTGAAGCCAGAAGAAGGTAACTGGGGCTGTTCTGGGATCCGGAGCTGTGGGGAAGAGATCACAACTGGTTTGCTGCAGGAGAAGCAGGTAGTGGGGAACACAGCAGCTTCCTCAGCCCCCTTTGCAGCTCATTCATGGAGCCCTGAGCCTCCTACAGAGCTGAGAGGGGTTTGGTCACTCCAGACTTCAAGCAGCCGTGGACGCAAATTCAGCAGCACGTGAGGATGAACCACCAGCATCCTAGTGGAACTCCACCGTCCTGAAGTAGGGACATCCCTACTTGGTACCTTTGAAAAACCCATATGGGGGCTCTTGGGCCACATCTGCAGTGGAAAAGTTGATCTGAGAATGTGTTCTGCAATAGCTGTGCCACAGCCCTGGCTGTAAGCAGCTTTCTCTGGCATCCCAGGGGCACATACCACCATAATGGTCCTTTCTGCTGGCATTGCTGCATCCATTCTGCATGACTGCAAGTATGCTGCTGTGGGCTGCTCAGCTGAGCTGCCATGAAGATGTGAATGCAAGTAAATCCACTCTAAGAGAGACGAGGCTGAGGAGCAGGAGGTTTAGGGCTGCAGTTTCTTCCTTCTCACTGTAGGAAGATGAACCTCCAGCTCCAGCTGCAGCACTCACTGCTCTGAGCTGCTCCACATTCTCTCTTGTGCCCTGTGCAGATCTCCCAATAGAGCTCAGAGAACCTTCCTGGGTTAACATGTTGCATTATTTGCTGCTATTTGCCAGTGCCTCGTCCCCCTGTTCATGCAGGCTCTGTCAATGTTGACCCCTGGGTCTGTGGATGTGAGGTAACTCCCTGGGAACCCTTTGTAAATACCAGCAAGACACCACAAGCAAATGACACAGCAATCAGGAATGAGGCTGCTCCCAGGACCTGGAAGGACAGCCTGTGCCCTGATCTGGGCACAGCCTTAGAGCTGGGGGATGGCAGGAGCTGGTGTCCCACCACAGGGCAGGAAAAGCCCACCCATGGCAGCTGCACTTGGACAGTGCTGCAGCAATGGTGACATTACCATTGTGACGTTGACATCCTGACACAGTCCTCCAGCTCTTCCAACACTGGAAAGAAATTTGCAAGTGGCATTTTCAGGGATTTACTGTCATATACAAGTGCCCAGGCTCTTTGCAAACACTGTGGATCCACAACAGCCTTGACGGGAAGAGCACAAGTCTCAGCCTGCCTCACGGAGAAGGTAGAGGGGCTCATAGCCACAGCAGAGAGGGCTCATTACGACAGTGAACCAAGACCTGGTCAGGAGGAGAACTTGGGGCACCTGCACCCTCTCCTGTAAGCCTGTGCTATCCCGAAGACCTCCTTCCCACCTCAGACCAGGCCATGCTCAGAGCCTGGTGCTTTAGAAGGGATATGAGTGTTAGCCCACCCCTCAGCCAAACTGATCCCAGCAGGAACCAGTGAAGCCCTGAAGCACAAACAGGTCTCTCTGTGACCACTGTGCTTCATCCTGGTCCATCCTCACCAGCTGGTGTGGGGGGAACATATGACCCTCACTGATGGAGCCTGCCACCAGTGCCCAAAATGTCCTGGTCCCATCCTGCCAGACCACAGCAAGATTATTTCAGAGCCAAAGCAAGCTTTATTTGCAGAATAGTAGTGCTGCTCTGGTGGTTGTTTAGACACTTCCCAACTTACTGTGGTTTAGAAATGAATATTTATTATTAATTCTATTTCTTCTCTGGTGCCAGGGTAAATCACAGGATAAATCACTGCCACTTGGTGATAAAGGGTCCAGGAGCCAATCTTTAGCCTTGCCTGAGATTTATGCCCCTTTAAAAATAAAGATCCTGACAAAGAGACAGATTTCCTGGCATGGAACAACTCTGTTTAATTAGCGAGATGATTCATGTTTTCAGTCACAGTTTATACCAGGCCCTTGGAGTCAGCAGTAAAGCAGGAGACTGCAGGTCTGCCAGGCCCTCAAAAACAACCCATCTGGGCTCCCTGCAGTGAAGGCACTGGGACGTGTGGCTCTACGGTGATGAGGTTGCTGTACTGAGGGGCTCAGCTGGACCCCAGCCCCTGCAGACCTTCATCAGCACTGCCTGTAACCCCTTACCAGTGGATCTGAAGCAACGGAGAGAAAGACCTCCATGCCTCAGGGACAGGAGTCAGCTTCAGAAGAGAATTCTCTCCCTTCCCCACTCCAGCCAGTTCAGCCCTGGGCTGCTCCCTGGCAGAAGCTTTGCTCTCCACGTCCCACGTGCTGGCTTCCAGGCTCCCTGCAGGCAGCACCAAGGGGCTATGCCATGGGCCACCACTGTCCTACAGCAGCCACAGGTGTGGCTCGCAGGTGTGGCTCGCAGGTGGAGGCTGGCTCCCACCTTGTTTTTTCCACTAGAATGATCATCAGAGACACTCCAGGATGGGAGGGCTGGGCAGACTGGTCTGTGCATTCCCAGGCTGGGCAGATGCTGCTAAAGAAGCTCCACCAAACTCCCATGGCCATGGGGGTCTTTGCAGTGGTGCTGCAGGTCTCGGGGAGGCCAGCACTAGGAAGCTTTGGCCCTAAATCTGCTCTGAAGTCTGGGAAAAGGTTCTCGCAAGGTGTGAAGCAAAACGCATGGTTAGGCAATGTCATGCAGAGCTGGTTCCTCGAAACAGGGACACTACTGTGGAGCAGAGCCTGTCCTGGGGATGTGGTGCTTGGATGCGGGTCCAGCATCACAAGACCAGTTCAACTCAGCATCTCCCTGTTTTCCTCCTGCCCAGTTTGGCTGGAGGAGTGAGAGCCAGCCTAGCAAGGAAGTTCAGTGAGGTACCAGCTGTGCACAGGGCTACCAGCCTCACGTCTAGCCAGGACTGTCTAGACAGTCCCAGGAGCCGGCAGCTGCCTTGCTCTCTGCACCTCTGCCAGCACAGCCCAGGCATTAACTCAGAAATGAAATAGATGTGGCCAAGCCCCATAAAATTAATTAGCTCTCACTTTAAATTAAGCATCTCAAATGGGTGTTTCATGGAGATTTAATTAAAAGCCTGAAAGTTACACTGTAAGCAATGGCTGGAGCCAGCCAGAGGATGGCGTGGAGGCACAGGGCTGGGACCTGGTGCCAGGTCCTGGTTGTGCTGAGGGGTAAGATGGGCAGCATGAGCTCGTGCCTCCCTCCTGTCATGAACATCTCTTTTCTCCTAAGCCTGGCCTTGAGGGGCATCTGTCCCCAGAGTGGGGCACAGCTGGGGCACACAGATCTGCAGGAGGAACACCTGGGTGGCACCCTGCTGGCAGCGAGGGACTGCTCTGAAGCAGAGGGCATTGGGAGTCTGCCCCCATGCTTGTTCATGGCCCTAGATACCCTCCTTAGCACCAGAGGATGAGGGAGAGACAGGAGTCCCAGAGAGAGAGGGCATGCCCAAAGCATGCACCAGCATCACTGGGGGCAAGAGGGATCAGGCTGGGTCTCCTCACCTGTTATGTGTCAGGTCCATCAGCATCACCTGAGGTCCCTCTGGTGCGATACACTTGATGCTGGGTGTACCTTGCTTATACACCAGCAATTAATGGGCAAAACAGACTGTGCTGAATAAACATTGGCCAAGAGCAGTCCTCACTCAGCAAGATGTCTGCAGTCACCTTTTGTTCCTGTCCCTGTGCTCTGCCAGCAGATCTCCTCCAGTTCAGCCTTAGCAGGCATCACCGTGGCCAGAGGAGCATCCCAGATTGCAGCAGCCAATGCTCATGGTGCTGGCACACTGATGAAGCTTGATGCTAATGGAGAGGAAACACTGGAGAAGGAAAAAGCAGGTTATTTCCACCCCTGAAGAGCCCTGAGGATGCTTAACATTGTATTTGAGCAACACCCCTTTCCGATTGTAGAGCTGAATTCTGCTCTTCTTCATCGCTCCTGTCTGGACCCTCAGGGAATTTAGGATGTGATGCTGGGAGCACACACGAACACAGTGCAGAAAAATCACCTTCATTTCCCAGCCAGGCACTGCTAGGGCTTAAAACCCAGCAGCTCTGAAACATGGGAGCAGAGACATAGGGATGGGGCCCTTACCAGCAGTGCTGGATCCAGACCAAATCCTGGAGCAGCCACAGTCCCAGTACCAGTGTGGGTCTGGGGACTCCATCCTCCTGTGGAAACAACCATCTGCCTATGAGACAGCCCTGTTCCCTGCTGTCCCTGACACTCACGCTCCCGAGCAGCCTCACAAGGGCAGAACCCTACCAATGGCTGCACAGCCCAGCTCAGCCAAGGTTTGTCCTTTATTTGGTGTCAGGTTGTGATCTGAGGTCCCTCATTGTTTAAATTGAGGCCCTGCAAGATGTCAAGTACAAGCCAGGCTGCAACAGGCAAGCAGGGCTATTTTTACCCCAGGGAAAAAACAGGGAGCTGGTAGGATGTCCTTACAGAGTCAGGGACTGAGATCAGGGCTGTCCTTACAAGGACAAGGAAGTCCTTGCAGAGACAGGGCTGTCCTTACAGGGATGAGGATTGTCATTCTCTGCTCCTGCTGAGCACCAGCAGCTCACATATCTCCCAAAACAATGCCCAAGGAAAGAAGCTCTTTGGGGTACGGAAGGACCTTTCCAGCTTCTCAAGGTGCCCACCTCAGGGTGCACCACCTTGGCCAAGCACCCTTGTAATACTCAGGCCAGCCTGGCAGTACAGAAGTGAGGGAGGCTGTTACACAGCATTCCAAAGGGAAAAGGGTAAGCCAAGCTTTAGCATGTGCTGCTGACACCAAAACCACCCCTCCAAAGGCCTCCCAGCACCCTCAACTTCTAAGGGGCTCCCCTCTGTCCCCTGGGGTTTGGTTCCTCAGACGAAACCCCACACTGGGTGATGAGCTGGGTGCTGGTGGAACAGGCTCCTTTGAAGTCAGCCTGGGGACTCTGTGAGAGAACAACCAACCCAAGGCTTTCCTGTGTTACAGAAACTGGATGCTTAAGATCCCACTTTTAAGATTTCTCCTGGGAGAGTACTGATGCTGGAGCTATGCTGTTTCTTGACATTCTGTTTTCTGAAGAGGAGCTTGGATTTGAATAATGAGGCTTTGACAGGAAAGCATCCTGCCTTGCCTTCTTGATTCGTGCTGAGACTATTCCTCTCCCCAGGGAGACTCAGCCTGGCTGCCAGACAGCAAGAGAGGCCACGCTTGGGAACACAAGCCCAATCGGTCAGGATGTGGGTGCTCCCCCCTTCATGCACCCACCCATGCCACAAGAGGGATCCCAGCAGCTCTTACTCATGAAGGCCACACACATAAGACAGGCCCAAAGGGCCTCATTACATGTGCATGTCTCACCATTATGTAATGGCTAATTTACCTTAATTACATTAAACTTGTAACAAACTTTTACCTCATTCCTAAGCTATTTATGCTGCTTATTCTTTTGCTCTGCCCCAGCTTTCTGATGAGTGCTTCCCAGCTAGTTGAACAGTGGCCCCTCTCAGCACAGCCTGTTGCTACCTGGCTTACTTTGCCTTGGAATTTGTTGTCCCTGTACTGCCACCAATGTGCCAATCCTGCCAGTGTCCCAGTTACCTTCTCAGCATTTTGGGGCATTTGTGAAGCCCACGCAGCCACAGCCAGGTTGGACTCTGCTGGCTCTCCCACCCACCACCTTCCTGCAGCCACTCATATATCTGGTTCCCATGCCAGCTGTTAGAGGTGACATTCTCCCCAGCCTTCTCTAATCCCCTCAGATTCACATTCCATTCATGAGAGCCCATTAATTCCTGTCTGAGGCTTAAGATATCCCCAAAGGAACAGCACTACAGCACCTCCCTGAGCCCAAGCAGGATTGGAAATTCAAATGGGAACAAGAAGCTCCAGTGGATCACAGAGCTCCTTCCTTCCTGGTTTCCTTCCTACCATCTCCTGACCTCAAAAACATGGGAACAACTGTGCCATGCTGCCCTCGATCCTGCATGTCGTCACTGTCCTCAAATCCAGTTGCCCTGTGTGCTTCCATGATCCTTCTCAGTTGTGAGAGTATCTCATTACCCCAGAACCATCTCTGGGACATTTCAATAAGTGCAAAGATGTCTGTGGCCTTCATCCTCTCATCCAAAGCCCTCTGGGGTTTGACTCCTCTGCAGCTAAACCAGCAGCAACCTGTGTCTGCTGGAAGCATTTCCAGAAGAGCTACATGTTCCTCTGGGTTCCTGCAGCCAAAAGGCTGGGACCTGATTTTCTCTCGCCAAGTTCAGAAGTGTCAGAAAGGTCTGAAACAGCTGGGATTGGGTCAGGGTGCCATGCTCGCTCCTGTGCAAGGGCACCCTTCTGTTCAAGGGGCATCTTTAGGATCAAAAGCTGTTTGCTACAGAATCTACTAGAATACATTAATTCCTTGGGGCTGTTCTCCCCTTGGTGTTTGCACAAGGGGCCACCACAAGGATGGCAGCCAGTGTGCTTTAATTAAGCCTACAATAATTAGGATCAAAGGCTCAAGAGGCTTTGTGGGCCAAAGAGCATCAGGGCAGTGCTGGGATAATGGTTGAACTCGATGACCTTATAGGTCTTTGCCAACCTAAATCATGATTCTGTGATTCCATCCCTCACTCTGCAGTACCTGTATCCCTCACTTTTGGGCAGGTGGGTGCTGTGCACCTAACCCTGGTGCAGCATCCAGCACTGCCGTGCTGTGCAGCAGGACCTGTGCCATTTCCGCCTCGCCTGGCCTCGGGGCTGTGCTCTTGCCTCTGCCCCCTGTTCTGCCCAATAGCCATCCTTCACCTTCACATATCACCAGGTTCCATAAGGACACCCTGGATTCCATAAGGACACCCTGGCACCAGAAGACTCCCCGCCGCCCGGTGGACCCGCCTGCCCCGGGGAGCACATCCCTTTCTCTGCTCTCCAAGTCCTGCTCCCACACCTAGTGCCGCTCTGCCTGGCAGCGGCCAGCCCTGCTTCCCTCTCCCGGTGGCGCAGGTGGCAGGGCTGGAGACTTGCTGCCATCCAGTGGCTGCTGCTGCCGCGGGGATGGAAACTCGGACCCAGGCTGCCCCCGTGTGTGTGTGTGTTTACACAAGCGTGCCAGTGTCTGCACACAAAGCAGCGAGTTCGTGTCTCTGCCCACGCGTGCTCTGGGTGCGCGTGTGAGCAGGGACTTGGTCCAGTGCAAGTGGCCAACGCAAGCCAGCGTGCAGGCAAGGAAAAACGTGTGCATGTACACAGGCACCTGCACAGCTGGGAGCTGAGGGGGACAGCACGAGCAGGTCGCTTTGCACGGGCATGTTTGTCTTGTCTGCCCTGTCCCCTCTGCATGGCTCAGCGTCGCACACTCAGTGTCACACACTCAGTGCGTGCTTGAGCCCAGTGCACACAAGGAGGCAGCAGGGCTGGCTCTGGTAGAAGCTGGGACTGCTGCTCTGTGTAGCAGAGCCAGCAGCAAGACAGGGCAACCAGGACCTGGATTTGGCCTGGTTCTGCTCAGAATCCTCCTCTGACAGCCAGGACACATCCCAGAGCCCAGCATCTTTCCTGGCAGCCAGGACTCATACCAGTCTAGCCTGTCTGAGCTCAGCATTCTCCCCATCAGCCCTCTCCTTTGGGTCTGACTGTTCCTGGGCCACCCAGGGTGATTCTGTCAGGTATGGAGAGCCTTGGGGATGTTCAGACTGTGGCTGTGCCTCTTCTGGCCTACCACCTGCAACTGGGGGCCCTGAGTGAGGTGTGGGGGCAGGTACAGGAGCAGGATGTCCTCTCCCAGAAGCATCTGGATGGGGGACAGCGCAGGTCAGTTGTGTGGGTGTCACTGGCCCACAACTGGTTCCTCAACAGCCCTGCATCTGGATGCAGGGTTTAGGGTGCACCTTCCAAGAGACAGCTCAGTGTGTGTCATGTTCCATCCCCTGCTTCCTTCCTGTTTTCCAGGGTGTGCATCCTGGTGTCATGGCCAAGGGGATAGCAGCCAGCTCCTGGTCCCAGCCATGACAATGGGCATCTCCAAGGTGGGAGACTGCCCCAGTACCAATGGGACAGGCAGCCCCATTCACCCCCTCCCCCAAGGCAGCAGGGGGAGGTCCCTGCTCCAAAGCCATTAATTAGTACAGCTCCCTCTCTTTATGACCTCTTTGTGGCCTCTTGCTGCTGCTGTGACCCTCCAGCTACCCCAGTGCAGCCAGGCACCGTTCTGTCCAGGCATTGCCCCACACCACCCAGCCCAGCACAGAAGGATCAAGAGGTGATAGGTCTGCTCTTCCCTGGCCAGGCTGTGAGCAGGACTGTCCTCTACAAAGCCCCATCACCCAGGGACATTCAGGAAGGCAGCTGGAGCCACAGGTCCTTGTTTGATCCCTGCACTCAGAACAGGCGTAGTACATCTCCACATCTTGGCCAGCCTTTATCTTTACCCTCTGACCATGGGAAACTTGGCAAGGGCAAGACTTTGTCCACCCACTCTGGCACCAACCAGACAAGCGTTGAGCACGATTAATTAATACTCAATTGACCATAAAGCAATTTCATTCATATTAATAAAGCCCAAATTTCTGTGGTCACTCGAGTGAGTGTTTCAAGCAGGGATTTACTATGTGGCAGTTCCTGGCAGTGCCACAGCTGGGCATCACCAGTGTTAATTAAAGGCAAAATCGGAAATTACAACCATGGCTGTGCTGTTTCTTCTTTGTGATAAGTTATAATCTCCCCCAATAAATTAACACTTACAATGTCTCCCATAAATTAACAACATTAGGGAAGAAACAATACTGAAACTGCAGGGGCTTTCCAGAGAAATGAATCACTTTGCAGGGATGATTGTTTTTTAATATTCTGAATTAGGTGTTTTTGGAAGTGCCACTGCTATGTTACACCTCCTCCAGCAGTGACTGTCAACACTGCGGCTCTCCCACCTTCACAGGAGAGGCTGTGAGGGATGGGGATACTCGCCAGCCCCAGGGATTCTTTGGGGAGTCATTCTGGAGCAAGCATCAGCCCCTGGCTGGTGCCAGCATACCAGGAACACAGGTGGGGGCAAGTGAGGGCTGAAGGAGAAGCTCTCGTGTCTTCCAGAGTGGCCACAGGCAAGGGTCAAATCAGGACAAGGAGGAATGGCATCACATGGGCAGAGGGTAGGGTTAGATTGGGTATTCGTAAGAAATTTTTCCCTGTGAGGGTGGGCAGGCTCTGTCACAGCTTGCCCAGAGAAACTGTGGCTGCCTCATCCCTGGAAGTATCCAAGGCCAAGTGTGACAAGGCTTGGAGCAAACCTAGTCTAATGGAAGGTGTCCCTGCCTGTGGCAGGGAGTGGAACTGGATGAGCCTTAAAGTCCCTTCCAATCAAAACTATTCCATGAGTCTATGATTCTGTGATCATCCCCATGGGGTCTGCACAGCTCTGTAAACAAGGAGGCGGTTTCAAGTCCTGAGTATATAAAGAAGAGGCTTTGGCCATCTCCCATCTTACATGAACATGAACCTTGAACTACCAAGTTGAAATGATCCCAGTGTGCCTGGCACATCCTCTGCCAGCAGATACAAGAAGAAACAGCAGCACTGATGGGGCTGTCCCACAGATCATCACAAAGCTGCCTCTCGGTGTGCACAAACCTCCTTCTACTTTGGCCTTTCCATCTAGACATGGGTTTTCCTTCCAAAAGGGCTGGAAAGAAGGATTCACATCCCAAAACATTTCTTACAGCTCAAAATGCTCAAAGCTGGAGCTTATTGCCAGGGGGAGACAGCTCACAAGTCCCAAGGGAAAGATATGTCTTGTTGAATATTCTGTGGTTTGCACATTCTTTCAAATGCCACCAAAAATAAGACATTCCTGGTACTTACTGTGACTGCCAAAACCAGCTGGAACACAGAAAGCCCCACACAGGTGAGGATGAGGAGGGGAAGTGAACACACACATGCATGTGTGCAGGCACACTGGTGCCTAAAAGAGGCTCGGGACTGGAGACATTTGTGTCCCTCTCCAGCTCACTGCAAGGAGAAAGGATGGCTCCCATCACCTTCTGCATCCCCTGCAACGTCTCAGTTGCCTTCATCTCTTCCTGACTTGGGATGACCCTGATACAGTCCAGCATCCCCTGGCTCCCATCATCTCACCTCCATCTCAAGCCTTAGCAATGCCCTGTGTCCTCCATCCCATCACCAGTGGGAGCCAACAGCTCCGGAATCCATCTGGGTTCATTTCACCCAGGGCCAAGCACGAACAGGGTGATATTCCCAATAGCAGCAGGAAGAGGGAGGGAACAACCTCCACGAGTGCCTGGGAATATATTGAGAGTCACAGGCTGGAAATTAAGCCAGGAAAGTGGGTAAATGCAAAGCTCTGGATATAGGAGAGGGGGGCACTGCCTGCAGGTGGCACTGCAGGTGGCTCATCCCCCACAGCCACTCTCAGAGAAGCATATGTCACAGGAACAGTTTTTCACTGTGGTATGATGTGTCAAATTGCAGCCATGGACTTTATCCCCCTGGCACAGCAATTCTTTCTCACCAGAGGGAAGCACAAGCTATTTAAAAAAAAAAAAGAAAAAAAGCTGAAAATGGCCAAACAGCCAGCATGGCTTGGGCACTGCTCAGCTCCCACTCCAAACCTCACCTGGCCTTTGCATGGGCTTCCCCCAGCCTCAGGCCATGGGCAGTGATTGCTCAACTCCAAATCCCAATTTCCAAACCAGTGGAGTGACACAGAGCTGAGCCCCTGTGCCTGTCTCTGTGCTCTGATGGACTGGCCCCAGCAGCACCCACATCCTTGGATGCCATGACGATTTCAATAACCCCACAGTGCAACCCTGCAGCTCCCACCACTCTTTGTTGTGCTCCTCAGAGGGCCCCAGGATGGTTTCTCGATGCCCACTGAGTGCACGTGGGTGAACACAAACTTTTACTCCTTCACTGCCAGACAAACCCAGGCTTGCATTGACCTCATGGAAATGCCAATTTGGTTTTAATCCCTTCTCAGTGAGCTGGAAAGTCTTGCATTGAAATAGCCCACCATTCTCTGTTCCAGTAGGATATGCCCCTCACCAGTGACCCGAGGTCCTGACACTGGAAGGAGGGCAACGCACAGAGCCCCACTTGCCATGGGGTACCTTGGCCCAGGCTGTCAGGACATTTTAAATGATTTACTGGAGTGTCACACAGACAGGAAAACATCCCAGCCTGGCACAGCGTGACTCATTATCACTGCCTGCAAGGAAGGCTCCAGGCTGTGCTTGCCCTCATTGGGAGCATGGTGTCCTGGCAGAACCTCTCATTTGGGATCTGGACATGGAAGTGAATGCAGCTCATGGGTTCAAGGGGAGGAGCAGCAGCTCTATATTTGAGTCCAGGCTCAGGAATGGCAGAGCTGTGCCAGGTGGCCATGCCACAGATACCCAAACCAGGGTGGACAAACCAGAAGAGGTGCTTGCATGGGGGACCTGCCGGGTGAACACAGAGGAGGTGACCCAGGCTAAGAAATGCTGGATGTGGGAGAAGTTCCAGAAAAGCTTGGCAAGGAGAAGGACTGGAGATTATTTTTTTTTATTTTCCCTGCAATGTCCTGGTTTCTCATCATCTGAATCACTACCTTCAGGAACACAGGCATGGCATGGCCATGCCAGGGTAACACTCTCACCTGGAGCAGCTGGGAGGAAAGGAGCACGCAGTGGGCAGGGCAGAGCTAGACAGACATCCAGGGAATAGTCCAGATGGAAATTCCCAAAAACAGGGTGGAAAGAGCTGAAGGCACCTGGACTGCCATCTCTGCCAGGTGCAGATCTAGGGCTCCACTACCCATGAAGGTCAGGGAGCTGCATTGGTCCTTGTGGCCCCATGCACAGGGGAAAGTGCTGCTCTGGTGCTCAGGGGAGCTGCCCCATACACTGCACTCAGCAGCTCTGCAGTGTCTCATCTTCCTGAATGGAGGAGACCCCATGCCAGGTGACAGAGACTGCTGGGTCTCCATCCCCGTGCACTTGGAGCCAGGCCCAGGCAAGATGTCAGAGATATGGTCTCCCAGGGGTGCTGCAGAGCTGTGGACAGGGTGTCTGTGGAACACTGGGAAAAGCAAGACAAAAGAAAGGCAGCAGGTCCCTGGGTCCCACAGGTAGGTGCTGGGCAGCAATACCCCTGGGTCCCACCACAGCATCCCTGCTCCTGTTCAAGCAGGGGGCGGGGCCCCCTCTCCACAGCCACAGACTGTGTCCCCCCAGACTGCCCACCCGTCCCCCCGCGTGGCTGGTGGCTGACATCAGGCAGCAGATGGATCCTGTGCCCATCAGGCTGGCATGGGGGTGGCACCGGCGGTGCCTGCTAATACCATGGCTGCTGACGGCGCTGGTTATTCTTAGCACCCGTGAAGGCACACAGGGGGCCACCTGGAAGGGGGGCTGGCACCAGCGAGCTCCCCTGGAGCAGATGGCCCAGCAGCATGAGCTAGCTCCCACCAAAGCGGAAGGCAGCAAAGGCAGATTGCACCAGGAGCCCTGCCTGGCGCTGACTCAGCTGCAGCAGGGTCTGCAAGGAGAGCAGGTGGTCTGGAGACCCACTGAGAATAGGGCACAGTGCAGTCTCTTCTCCCAGACTCCACAGGGTGAGGGCCCTCCCAAAGTGAGCATTAGGAAAAGAGGCTGTTGCTGCGGGACCTGGACAGCCTCTCTGCTCCTGGACAGACAGATGGTACGTGGCTGGGTCCATGGCCATCACAGAGCTGGCTAAACCCAGACCCCCGCAGGCCTGCACATTCCCCCTGCACTCTCCTTCCCAATCCACTACTCTCTGTAGTCTGGGGGATTGCAGAATTCAGGACAGGACTGGGGTCTGAGCTGGGAGCAGAGCATCCCACATTTCAGCCAGAAGGGAATCCCTTTCAGTGCCAAGGGAGGAATATGGAGTCCCTTTGCATGTGATGCCCTTTGCGGCCAAAGCTCTCCTTGCCCTCCTGGTCTGCCGCAGCCCCAGCTGAGTTCCCACTCCCTCCAGCATGTCAACCTGTGACAGTCGTGGCTTCAGGCTGGCAATGCCATATCTGGGCATGGAGCATCTGGGTGCCCTTGAGGGAAGTGTGTGTGCAGAAACCAGTACTGTCCCAGTCCTGTGAATAGTGGGATCCCAAAAGGCCAGAGCTAAACATAGGAAACCTACTTTTCCAGCTACTGCCACCAGCAGCAGGACGGGATGCCTGCTCCCAGCTGATCACCTCAAACCACCATGTGACTCCCAGATCTGGGGCTTTAGGGAGCTCGGCATGGGATGCACATGAGAACATGGCAGCCCATCATGTGTGCTGGCTGCGAATGAGAAGCAAGGAGTTGATGGTCGGGGAGCAGCAGGGCTGGTGTGGGGCAGCCCTGCCCGTGGCCAGTGCTGGCCTTGGGGCTGCCTCCAGCTCTGAGTGACAGCCCTGGTGAGGCTGGAGGGGTCATGGGCCAGGTGGCACAGCCAAAGGGCAGAAGGAGCCTGGACAAGCCAGCGACCTGCACCCAGAGCCACCTTCAGCGCCGTCGGGGATACGCAGGGTCTCCGGACCCGGGTCAGAGCCATGAGGGACTGGAAGTGGGGAAGGGGTACTGCCTTGTGCGCCATGTCCTTCCCTCTGTGCCCACGGGATGGCGGCAGCCTCCCGCGGTCCTGCGGGCACCGGCCCACGGATGCCGGCGTGGGGGCTCAGGTCCGGCTGGGGTACAGAAAAGGCACCGGGAGGAGCCCCCTCCCCAGCTCACAGGGCCCGTTCTCCAGCCGGATGGGTGGAAGAAGAGAAAGCTCAGCGCTCTTCAGCTTCCGCGGGTTCTGACAACAGTGGGGTCACCAGGGACTCCCTCACCTACGCTGGGGTCATCCCGGGATGCCCTCGCCAGCAGTGGGGTCATTAGGGACCCCCTCACTAGCCCTCTGACAGGCTGCTCCTACCCCACACAAGGCAGATGGATAAGGCTCATTTCCCTTTCCTCCTTCATCGCCCACCGGAAGAGGTGAGGAAACATCTCAAAAACAGCCCTCAGCAGTCACCAGTGCACAGAGGGAGGGACACTCCTATGACAGCCTGTGGGTCGCCCCGCCTTCAGAAATTCACCTGTTTTCAACATCACCCCAGGGCTGACAGTTCCCCCCGCCCACACCTGGTTCCCCCGCTGGTGCCAACTCCACTGGGCGCCGGATCTTGCCTGTCCCCAGGACCGATGGACTGGCACGGCACGGAAAGCACTGCCTAAGGTCGCCGTGGCGACTCTCCCAGCTGTGGGTCTGTGGTGGCCGCTGTCTAGTGCCTCCCCTGGTTACTAGCCTGGAAACCGCTTCATCCTCGTGATGCATCTTCCTCCTTCTCGCCAAACAGGGAACAGGAATGTTTACTGGACACTCCTGCCATTCCTTCGGTGGCAGCAGCAGCCCCCTTAAAATCCCCGGCGGGTACTGCGCTGCCGCCAGGACCCTGCTGTCTCGCCAGGACCCCTGCTATCCTAGTGCTCTGGTGGCTTTGCCCTGCCGGATTTTGACCTGCTTTATCTCTCCTTATCAATCCCGTGCCCTTCAGACACGCTGCAATCTTACGCTGCTTCCTGTACCTTCTTCCACCAACCCTTTTGCAACCACTCCGTACAGACCCTCCTGCTGCCCCCACGTCCCCTCTGCCGCTGGCGGGCTTCCCCGGTCTGCCTGCTCCCCACCTCGGTAGCTCTGCTCCCTGGGACCCTTTCCCAGCCCTTCCCTACCAGCTCCCGAAGGTTGTTTTTCTCTCCGAAGCGTGAGAGATCCCCGGACTGGCCCGCAGGGCCGACAGCGATGGCAGCCCAGCCCCGCGGCCGCACTCTCACCCCGTCTCTTACGTGTGCTCTGGACCCGGGACCTCATCACGCTCCCGTCCCTCATCCTGAGGGTCCCGGCCCGGCCGTCCCCACCTCTCTATGATGTCCCATGCCCCAGCCCCATCAGAGCAGCTCAGTGTGCCCCAGCCACTCTTTGCCAGCCCATCAGTGTGGGACACTGGTGACAGAAACGTTCCCCCTGGGACGCTGCAGTGCCAGGGAAGCCACTTTCCCCTCTCAGAAATCCCCTTTTCCCTTTGCATATCCCCGAACCCCCAGCATCTGCCGGCGAGTCCCAACATGCCCCACATCCGTGGCCCCCCCCGGCTCCGTGCGTTCCACCCACGCCAGGTTTGGCTCCGGGCGAGGCGGCTCCCAGATGTTCTCAGCAATGGGACCAGGTCCCTCCTGGCTTTTCTCCCATCCTGGGGCCCTGCATCCCCTTTTCCCCGTTTCCTGCCCCGGCTCCGGATCCACGCGTGCTGCCCGCGCCAGTGCCTCGGCGACTGATGCCGCGGGCAGCTCCAGCCTCCTGAGGGCCCCCTCGCTGTCCTTGGTAAGCACAGAGAGAGGCGGGGTCCCCGCCGAGAAAGGGGCACCGCATCCCTTTGTCACCCCTTGTTACCCCTTGCCAACTTCCTCCAGGCCCACGCGCGGGGTGGGTGCACGGCGCTGCCGGGGGTGCGGTGGATCAGCGGGGCCCGGCAGAGCGGGGCGGAGCGGGACCCTGGCGGAGAGGGGCNGGACCGGGACCGGGACCGGGGCCGGGGCGGGTGGGGGCTGAGCGCGGCGCTGAGCACCGCGCGCGTCCTGCAGCTGCTCGCCCTCCACGGCCCCGGGAGCGGCCCCGGCGGCGCCGCCGTGGCCAAGCGCGGGGACACCCGGGATGTCCTCGTCGCCCGCG
>VWZF01005491.1:40630-54339 GCA_013396755.1 Sclerurus mexicanus | reverse complement strand
CAACCGGGGCGGGCTGGAGGAGGGGGCCGGCGGCGAGAACAACAACCCGGGCAGCCCCACCGTGAGCAGCTTCCGGCAGCTGCGGGAGCAGCTGGTCCGGCAGAACCTCAACACCGACAAGCTGAGCTCCATCATGCGCCAGGACTCTCTGGAGCCCGTCGTGCGGGACCCCTGCTACCTCTTCAACCAGGGCATCTGCAACAGGAACATCGACCAGACGCTGCTCTCCATCCTCCTCTTCTTCCACAGGTGGGTGTCACCGCCGGCAGCCGGAGGGGGGGCTGCCGGGGACCGGGCGCCCCGGAGTTTGGCAGCGGGCTTGGAGCTGTCAGCAGTGTGGGGTAGGACGTGGGGCCTGCAGCCCCGCGGACTCGTAGGGAACGGGGACCTGTGTGGCCCCAGGGTTGGAGGGTGGCAGCGCCGGTGGGGTCTAGGTGGGGAGAGGCACGAGCGGCCGCGCGTGACACGGAGCCCGTGGGTGGTGCCAGCCCGTCCCTGGGTGCGGGTCGGGGTGGCTCTGCTCCACCATGCCCACCATGCCCCTCTTGTGGTGCCCCGTGTCTGCCGGGCAGTGACAACAGCCCCCAGCTGTGTGTCTTGGCCGCTGGACTCTGTGCTCATCTCCCTGGCTACCTCTGTCCACAAAGACAGTGCCCGCCGGGGCATGGATAGTGTCCAGCGACAGACAGGCATCGGCCCTATCCTTCGTGGAGAAGGGCGGGAGGTTCTTTGGGAAGCAGTTGTGCTGCCTCGAAAGCCACCTGGAGCGTCAGTGAGAGCCTGAGCAGGGAGCCCCCGATGCCCAGTGCCAGGTCCTGCCCTTTCAGCAGCTCCCCTGGCTCTGCCCGGAGTAAACTGATTGGAGACAGGTTTGGCCCCGGGCGGTATTTCCCGTCCCTGGAAAGCGGCTCTGTCCTGACCGAGCTGCCCTCACTGGGCTCCGGGCTGCTCTGGGTGGGTTACCTGTGCCCCCACAGTGGGGTGTGCATAGGGATGCTCTCATCTACTACCTGGGGGACTGAGGAGGCAGTACTGCGGCGGCCACCCTGCTCTAGCAGTGAGGGCAGAGGAGACTGAACAGGAGGTCCCAGGGGCTGCCACTTCGCAGGGTCGCCAGCCCTGAGAAGATGGACCCCAGGGGCAACGAGTAGACAGAGCTGTCTGAGGTCCTGCACTGGTGCTGTGTGGGGCTGGCCCTGGTGCCCAGCAGCCGGGAGAGCCGGTGACACCCTGTGGGTGAGCAGCCTGTGCTGGGGCTGGCAGGTCTGGGTCTTCCCAGCTCAGTCTGGGAGAGCCGAGTTGGGCCGGCGGTGTCGCAGGGTGGAGACACCCGAGGGCTGCCTGTGGCTTCAGCAGGTGGGACGCATTATCCACTCCCGGGGCTGAGGGGACCTGTGGCCCATCAGTGTGTCGGGGGCCAAGTGTCTGCATGGCTAGCAGGGCAGGCAGCGACTCCTGTGCTCGCTGCTCCGCCGTGGGGAGGGGGATAGCGCGCAGTGGGGCGTGCGGGTCAGCACCCTCGCGTTCACAGACACCTCGCCATAGCCTTCCCTCCCCGCACACACATGCACCCGTGGGCGCGCTCCCGGGCTGTGGCGCCTCCGAGCCTCCCCTCGCCCGGCGCGGGAGTCGTGTGTGCTCACACGTGGCCGCCCCACGCGTCCGAGCCACCCCAGCGCGCGTCCGCCTTCTCGCCCAGCCAGCGTCTGACGCCGAGAGGCTGCTGCCTCGAGCCGGTCTTGGCGACGTTCTTCCTGCACTTACATAACGCCGAGCTGCCGCTCAGGTGGGAAGGGAGGAGCTGGGACACCCGCCAAGGCACCGGTACCCGGCCCGCATGGCGAGCAGCGAACCCACCCGGCTGGGAGGGAAGGGGAGCCAGAGGTTCCCCTGCTCCCTGGGAGGCTGCAGCCGGTTGGCACCATGGGTGAAGCGGGGAAGTGACACTCCATCCCCAGCGTGGGCTGCCAGGGCTGAGGCAGGCAGTGAACAGTGCCCATGGGCTAAACGCTGGTGATGTGGGCACAGCGGGCTGTTTTTGAACTTGTCCCTGCTAGAGCAGGACCCAAGAGCTTTTGGTTAGCACCTGTTGAGCTCCTGCTGAGGTAGGGAGCGAGTGGAGGTGCCAGGGGACCTGGGTTTCTCCCCCTGTGTGCCTCTCAGTGCTCATTGCTGCCTGTCCTCCATGCCCTGGTGTGTGTTGTGCCCTGAGAGGCTCTGGGCATTCCTTTTTGCAACAGGCTGTGCCACAGTGTGGGGCAAAGCTATGTCCCTCCATCACACCTGGTGTCCAAGCACCTTGGTCTGGAGGCTGTCCAGGTGATCCCCTGTCACCCTTAGCTGGCATGGTGTTGGGGGCAGCTGAGTGCATGGCCCTGGACACTGGAGCCAGGTGTGCCCACACCTGTGTTTGCAGTTGTTTTGCTCCAGCCTGAACTTTCTCCTCCTGGGGAATGAGCCAAAACACCCAAGAGGAGATAGCATATATAGCAGAGGATTGTGGATGCCAGAGGAACACCCCGATATCAGGCCTGATAAGGGTACCCCGCTGCTGGCACCAGGGAACCCAAACCAGTTGGTGCCCCTTGTTTTGGCTGATGTACTCCTACAAGGACACAAGAGGAGGTGGAAGTTGCATGGATAGACACACTCATGCATGGTCAACATTCAGCACAGCACAGGAGCACCAAGCTGCTGCACCTGGAGTTGAGTCTGGCTCTGGGGCTGTCTGGAAACAACTTGGTCAGGGTCAAATCAGTGCTGGGCATTTTGGACAACCCACTTTCAGCATGTCTTACCTTTCTTTGGGAGTTTCCCCAGCTGGACAGTCTCTGCTAAGCTCTCCATGTCCCTCTGCTCACAGCAGGGATGCACAAGGCAGGGATGCTCTGGACGCATTGCCTCCAAGGCTGACACTCCTGCAGGAAGCCTTCCTGCTCCAGGAGTGCATGAAATCCTGTGCCCAAAGGGCTTCTCCCCACTGTGCCCTCACACAGGGCATCACAAACTGTTCTCCAGGGATATCTTGGCAGTGCCAAGGGGCCAAGGTCATATGGAAGCACCAGGTACAGGGAGAACAGCTGCCACCATGCTGGCTGGGCACACCTTCCTGCAGATGCCAATGCAGTGGGCAGAAAGGTGTTTGCCATCCCTATGCAATGCCAATGTTACCCCAGGATTGCTCATCCCTGAGCCAAACCCAACCAAGTGTGGGCCAGGGAGAGCAGCCCAGTGACCACGTGACAACTTTCCCCAGGGTAGGGGGGTGAGGGGAGTTGGTGGCGTGGGAGGAGGTTGGTGCTGCGGGGGGAGAAGCACCCCAGGTGCGTGCTGGTGCGTGATCAAAGCAGGGCCCCGCCTGGCTCTGGGTGGGGAGAGGAGGTACGTGCCAGCCTGATCACCCACATTGGCCAGCTGTGCCAGCACTCCTGCCCAGACTCTTCTAAGCAACACCTGGCAGCCTGGCCAGGCTGTGCCCATCCTGCTCTGAGCAGTGAGGAGATGCCTCTACATAGCCAGCCCATCTCCAGGCACTGCCAGACCTGCTGCTCCACCCAACAGGGTGGGCAATGATCCACCCTTTGGTCTGAGCCATGAAAGGGGCTGAGGACCACCTTCCACTGAACCTGGGCAAGCCAAGAGAGTCACAGAGAGGCAGGGGAGTGTCAGGTGTGAGGGGCTGGGGGAAGGATTAATTTCCATGAGAGAAGCAGGGCAGCACCGCCTTTCCCACTGTAATGTCACGCTGGTAAGCAAGAGCTGCCTGGGCAGCGGTATCAGGGTGGCATTTGTGTCACAGCACCACTTGTTCCTGTCCATCGAGTGTCACTTTGCAGCAGCAATGCAGGGGGAGAGGAGCCAGGGCATAAAGGGCATCCTGGCATGGTGGGGCCAAGGCGCACATTCCAGCTGGCTGAGTGGGCTGGAGCAACAAGGACACATTGATGGGGAGAGGGGCCACAAGTGAGTGTGAGAGAGGTGTGGGTGTGAGACAGAGCTGTCCCGCTCTCCCTGCTCTGGCCCTAGGACAGCTCTGCCAGGGAGGCGGCTGGGAGAGCCCCCTTGCCCACCAAGACCATGCATCAGGGTTTGTTTGTTTTGCTCCCGAAGGACAGAGCTGCACGTGGCCTGATCCGTGGGCTGCAGCGTGGTTTGCCAGCCCTCCGCACTGCCGAGGTGCTGGGGAGATTTCATTTCAGTGGCAGTAGCTTGTACTGCCAGGAGGTGCTGACCTTGGTGTGCCCAAATCCTCCCACCACCAGGAAAATGCCAAGCAGGCAGCCAGCTGACCCCACCTTGCTCTCCATCATGGGCATCCTGACACTCTGGGACACCCACCCTGCAACCCAGCAGACTTTGGAGCAATGTTCCCACAGGCCAGGCTTGCAGGGGCTCTGCCATAGCACAGGGGGTTCAACATGGCTTGGCAGGGCTGGTGGCAGAACACGCCATGCCATGCACTACGCCTGTCTCTGCCTGCTCCTGCAAGACCCAGCTCCCTCCAGAAAGAGATACCCAACTTTCCCTGGAGCTCAGGAGAGCGCTTCTCAGCCCTTCCAGCTGTTTGGGACAGAACTATTTCCCTGTGACCACAAGGCTGTGGCCAAGGGGGCTGGCACAGATGAGCTAGAGTCTGGTGATGCCAACGTCAGCTGCTCAGCAGCCCATCACCTCACTCTCTTGGGGATGCTCTGGTGCTGCCCATCAGTCAGGGCAGGTGGCTGGCTCTGCACAGGCCGGGGTAGGTGTCCCAAGGTCAGGCAGGGATGACAGCATGGCCCTAGGGGGAAAAGGCTCGCCAGGGTTTATTTCCAGCTTTGAACTTTAAAGATGCAGAAGAGGTTGGAGCTGGAGCAGGCTGCAGGGGTCTGTCCTGGACCCAGTATCATGCCAATTCCCTCCAGCATCAAACTTCCCCTTCATGGTGAGACATGGCCTGACCCTGGATGGTCTCTGCTGGGACCTAATGCCACCTCCCTGGCCACTGCCCAGCACAAGGAGGGTTAAAGCAAACCTTATCCTTTGGGGGAGCACCCTGACCTGCATGGGACCAAGGGGCTCAGGATGCATGTCATCAGAGCCTGGCAGCTGCATTTGTGCCTAGAGGATGTGGCTGTGCATGGATCCATGTGGTGTAAAGGGACTGCCAAGGGGAATGGGAGTCCAGGTGGATCCTGCCCTTTGGAAGGACTGAGATCCCATTGGTACATGGCAGAGAATTACAGAATCATTTAGGTTGGAAAAGACCTCTGAGATCATTGAATCCAGCCTTACCCCAGGGTGTGTGTGGGAGGGGAAGGCTGGAGAGGCGATAGAGGCTACAACCCATCCCGATGGTGATACTTTGCAAATGAGCTCTGAGTTATATTTATCCAGGTGATGCACATGGCTGGCTTTGGGACAGGAGATCATCATCTTCTGTGTCCTCAGTTATATGCATATATTTGAGAAGGCTATTGCTGCAGAATGACTCCAGTGGCAGAGCAGAAGCCCTGGACCCCCTCCAGACTCCAGGATCAGGTTGGGGTCTAGTCCTCGCCACCCCTCACCTGTGATTCCCTTGGGATGGCAGCCGGTGGCTGATGCCATAGGGCAGGACAAGACACCCTCATGGCCTCAAGTGAGACTTCGACAGTGATCCCCCTATCTCCCTATCTGGAGAAGGACTGCTCTGGGCGGTTCAGAGGCAGGGGATAATCTCAACTTGTCCCCAAGGGTTGGCACAACCAGGTGAGGGCTGGTTGCTGAGGCCAGCACGCAGAGAGCCATGGCAGCACTGTAGGTACACGTCCCTCCAGCAGCTGATTGTCTTTCATGTTGTTATTGTTCTGAAATGTCGGCGAGGGCAGGGTTTCAGTGAAGGTCCCTGATTTGAAATGCCCGGGATTCCTTGCAAAGGCCAGGCAGGGTATTAATAACTCGCTCTGCTGAAGCTGCGCCGCCCTGCATGTCCTTGCCTGACCTCCTGCGGGTGCTGGCTTATGCACCAGCTGAGCGCAGCTCCTCTCCTCTCCAACTCCTAACCAGCTCAGGTCTGTATGGGCTTCGGACCCCCAACAGGGTCCAGCCGCCCCCTAGCCATTGTGGGGTTGCTGGGACTCTGCCCAAGCATCCCCATCGGGCCAAGCAGGAGAGCGCCAGGCTCCAACACCAGCGAAAGGGGCTGGTGAAGGGCTCGGGGAGGTTCTGTAAACAGGGCTTATTCTGGACTCCAAGAGCAGATTTGGGTAGTATGGGGTGTGCCACGCTGCTCTTACAGCTCCCCAGCCTCCATCCTCATTACGTAATGAGCTGCCTCCCAATTAGCGAGCAGGCACTCCCGCATGCTGAAGGGCAGCCAGCTGCCAGCGCCCAGCGGGGCTCCGGAGCGTCCGCTCCTGCCTGCTGAGCGGCCTGGGATTGCTTTAGGAGGATGCTGGAGGCCCTGCCTTGGGGTTCCTCTCTCGGGCTGGGGATCCCTGCAAAGCTGAGTGAGGGGCTGGGGGAGGCAGAGCCCAGGCTAGCAACCCCCTGCCCACCTGCTGTGGGGTTCAAGGGCGCTATGTGGCCCTCGTGCTCCAGGGTGTCCCTTCAGTGTCACGGCCACCTCCACTGCATCCCCGGTTCCCTGGAAACTGGAGGAGAAAAGAGAAGGCAGTATCTGGGTATGATCAGCAGGCACTGTCCAGGTTGACACAGTAAGCCATGAAATGAGGACAGTTCTGGAGTTCAGAGCCATGGCTGGCAGGAGCCCCAGGGCAGGGCATGGGTAACCAAGAGGAGATAACACTGAGTTCAGTAACAGGACTCCACCCTGGGCCTGGGTGGGTGTGAAACACTTTGCTCTGCGGACAGATTTGTGGATTAAAGCTCTGCCCTGAGTTCAGCCTGCCATTCTCCCTGGGGCTGGACATCCTTCCCAGGGGAGCAGGTGGCTGCGCTCCCCCTGCAGCCAGGCACAATGCTTGGGGAATGCCACGGGGTTTTCACTGGGCTCTGCCATACCTGGACACCCTGCCTCTGCATTTGGTGGCTGTGGGAACCTTTGAGGGGCCAGTGGTGTGCAAGGGTGCCCCATAGACCCTGGCAGGGCATCCACCAGGGTGGCCAGCAAGGTGGGATCTTGGGCCACGTGGTCTGGGGTTGGCAACAACAAGATCAGCTCTTTTTCCTCTTCTTCTCCTACCCCAGCACATGTGGAGAAGTCACAGCTTTGGGGGCTTCCTATAGCATGGTGAGAAGGGCTCAGCTGGAGCTGGGTCCTCTCTGACCTTCCCTCCTCACACTGCTGCTTTGGGGCAGCCACTACTGCAGGGCACAGGAGGAAGAAGAGGGTCTGGCGACAAAGTTAGAGAAAGAAAAATTGCAGCTCTCAGCAGGCCAGCTCTGGGGTGTGCACTCACACGCAAGAAAAAAACAGAACTGGGAGTACAGCCAAGTACCTTTATCAGAGGAAGCAGGCAGCCCCACAGCTGGACACAGGAGCCTGCCAGGGCTCTGTCTCCCACCCCACGCTACCTCCAGCCTAACAGGTTGTAGGAGTCTCCACATTGCAACCCTTGCTCGTGCCCACTGCCTGGTGGGGCGGGTCACCTGTGTCCCCTGCCCACAGCCATGGAGCTTGCTCTGCCTCATTGAGGGTAAAGGGAGGTTGTCAGTGTTCCCCAAGGACAGGTTCCCCGTCAGCCTTCCCTCCCTGAAACCCTCCCTGGGCTTCCCCAGCATGTCATAGGCCACTGCCTTTGCACAACTCTTCCCACATGACTCTGCTGTCCCCTGGCCTGGGACTGGGACCAGGTAAGGCCAGCAGCACCAGCTCTGCAGGCAGGGGCTTGCACTCCTGCCTGGGCACTTAGAGGTGTGCCTAGGAGGGGTTACCCACTGCTTTGGAGAAGCACATGCCTTGGGTTGGGGGATTTATGAGCTCTCTGAGGCTCTGGTGGCCATGACCTGGGTCCCCATGTTACGGGGCTTGTAGTTGCGTGGGGCTTCCATGTGTCCCACGCAGCTCCTAGAAGACACTGGCTGAGCCAGGAGCAGTGCCAGGTGAGCAGCTCAGTTGGGGCATCTTTAGGAAGAGGAAGCCAAGAGCTGGACAACTGGTATACTCTGACAGTGCTAGCCCCTTAGCCCTCAGGACTGGCACAGCAGCCCCACACCAGTGTCACAGGGCAAGCAGGCACGGTTTGGAATGCTGGGACTGGAGCATCATCTCCACACCAGTGCCACAGGGCAGGCAATTCCAGTTCAGGATGCTGGAACTGTCACAGTGGATGATCCTGCTGCCTGCTTGCTTGTGGGCAGCCCCTGGCATTACCCCTCCCTTCCCAGCACCAGGACAGGGCTGCAGGACAAGAGCAGGAGCTCCACAGCCTTGTCCCATGCCCAGCCCTTCCCACCATGGGCTCCCACAGGCTCTAGCTATCACTGGTGTCCCTGGCCGTCCCTCCCTCTGTTTCTGCAGGGCACGGCTGGCCCTGGTGCTGGCATCCTCAGTCCCTTGGCCAACACCACCACAGTTGCAGGATTTGGGGCTGTGACAGGCAGAGGTTTCTTAGCTTGTTTGCAAGCAGTGATTTTTCCTCTCCTGTTCCACTCTGACCCTTGGAGCGGGAGATCTGACTCTGCAGAGCAGCCTGGGCAGCCTTGGCTCTGCGCCTTTCCCAGTTTGCTCTTTGCTCTCCAGTGTCTCTGAGGCCAGGCTATAAACATTTCCCACGCCTCAGACCCTCTGATGGGCCTTCCTCCCATTGAGCTGAGTCCTTGGGAGAGAGCAAGCCAGGAACACTGCCATGGAGCCTTGAGCACAGCCTGTCGCAGGGGGAGAGCCGAGGCTGGGGAGCCAGGGCTGCTTCTGCAGCCCCAACAGTCCTGCTGGGGCAGGAGCATCCTTTGGTGTGTGGCACTGCAGTGCCTGGCATGGGTCCAACACACAGGGCTCAGCACAACAGCACTTCTTGTCCCCTGGGGCCATGGGAAAGGGGCGTGTCCCCTGACCCACAACACTGTGGAAGTGTGGAGTGCCAGGCAGCAAGAGATGGTCCCCTCGTCCTGTTCCCTGTCACCCCTTGCTCCAGCCAGACAGAGCCCTGTGTTCAGGCCTCCACATCCCATTGCTGAGGAGGGGGTTTTCACTAAATGTCATCCAGCAGAGGGGCTGGCATCTCCTGGTCTGGGGCACAGGCTGTGTGAGGGCTGAGGGGCTGCTGGCAGCTTCAGAGTGTCCTGCAGAGCCACTGCTGGGATGATACCATCCTTGGCTGGTGTCACCATCTCTCCTCACTGCTTGATGACAGCTGTCGGTGGTTTTTTCCCCCAGAGAGCAAAACAATTAGTGTCACAATTACCCTGTATCATGGCTACTGTCTCTGTTCCCAGAATAACCACAGGCATGAGCCAGGTCCAGCCTGATGAACCTCCCATCACTGTGTACAGAGGCAGGAGCTGCCATGCTGCTGCCCAGGGACAGAGTTCACAGTACTGGACCCTCTTGCCCAGCCTGCTCCAAGATGCCCTGGTGGCCTCTGGTGCCATAGGGTAGCTGTGAGTCCATGGCTCCCTGCTCTTTAGGAAGAGCAAGTAGGTATCTTCCCCACCCTGCTCTGCTTGGAGGATCAGGTATGGGTGGTGGGAGAGGCGGTAGCTGCCAGCAGCCTGGCAAGGCCGTCAGCCAGGACTGTGAGGGAGCTGGGAAAGGGTTCTCCCACCACTCAGGGCACAGCTGGAGCCCCGTGTAGGACCCTGCTGCTGTGGGGGCATTGGAGTAGATCAGAGAGGCTACTGGGGACAGCTGGCACAAAGCAGGGTCCAACAGAGCTGGGAGCTGCGTCTCCTGGCATGGAGGTGCCAGCAGGGCTCCAGGTGACCCCTGTGGGCTGGGTGTCCACCGCTGCTGCAGAGGGGACTGTGGAGCTGCCTCACCCTGTGCTGCTGACACCGAGTGTGCATGCAGGGCCGTGCGTCAGCTGTGAGTCAGGGCAGCGTGTGTGGGGGTGCTGGCAGTGCACGTGCACCCGCACGCACAGAGCAGCATTGTGTTTGCCAGACATGCGTGCGAAGTGTGTGTCACAGGGTCACAGAGGCATTTGTGTTGGAAAAGACCCCCAAGATCATTGACTCCAGGTACTAAACTAATGCATGTGCACATACGTGTGAGCAGTTTGCATGCGTGTGCACTTGCGTGTGCAGGGCGTGCTCCTATGTGCAGGATGCATGCCGTTGTGGACTGGCAAACACACACACGTGTGTGTGTGTGTGTGTGTGTGTGTGTGTGTGTGTGTGTGTGTGTAAGGGGCATTGGTGTGTGGGTGTGCTGTGTGTGCAGGGTGTATGTGTGCACATGCATGTGCAGGCGGGATTTGCCTGCATGTGTGGGAATGTAAGGGCTGCAAGGTGTGCCATGGTGGTGTGTGCTCAGTGACACGTCCAGGAACCCTGTCCCCCGAGTGAAGGTGCAGCCACAGGAGTGTGGGAGGGCTGCAGTCCCCTGCCCAGCTGGACCTGCCCTGGCCACCGGCTGCCCAGGGATCCCTCATTCATTGAGTGCTGGGAAGGAGACTGCTGCTACTCCATCCCTCCAGAGCATCCCTCCCTGGGGTCTCACGGACAGCATCCTCCCCAGCCTTGGAGTGGGGAACCTGCACCCCAAGCAGCCATATTTGTGGGCAAGGCTGGGTGGAAAGACCCCGGGGGGGCTGCAGGGAAGTCAGCTACATATTGTTTATTTTTGCAATAGTCCCAGCTCCATGGGAAAAATGTTGGAGGTGGCAGAGCTGAAGCGATCTCCCTCCAAAGTGCTTTCCAGCTTTGCTCCAGCAGCTGCAGAAATTGCTGGTTTTCCCCCAGTCCTTAGTGCCTGAGTGCTGTACCAGGAACAGACCAGACAGGGACTGGGACCCCCGAGCTGTGGGACATGGGCCACCAGCCAGGCTCTGGTCTGCCCGTCCTGAATCCCTTGGTCCCTGACACTGATGATTTAGGGCTTTCCTTGGGAAGCAGGATGGATCAGGACTGGGGTGGGGAGGGGGAGAGCTTTAGCACAGGAGGTGGGAAAACAGGCTGGGGTCTGCCCATCCCATCTTCCTGCTGCTGCCACTTCTCTGCAGGAGACGGAAGGTGGCATAACCGGTGATGTGCCCAGTCGCAGGAGAAAACGCCTCTCCCCATCTCTCCTTTCCTCTCTGCAGTGAGACTGGCACAACTCCTGAGCTGCAGCAGGAAACTGAGTCAAGGGACCGCTGGTGTGGGTGGTCTGGACTTGTGCCAGTGAGGGGACAGAGCTCTGTCCCAGGGGCTGTTACCCAGCCCACCACCAGCCTCTCTGGGGACAAACACACACAGTGCCCTTTCATCTGCCCATGGAGGGGGGCACCGCGCAGCTCAGGGTGGCACATTGGCCTCCGGCCCTGAAAGGGCCAATTGAGCACAGCTGAGGTCATCCCCCAGCATGTTTACCCCGTGCCCACAGCCCCTGGATGCGGCCGGCACCCAGGCTGTCTCTGCTATCGCAGGCTGGGGGAACACGGCCACAGGCAGAGCCAGCATCACTGCCGAGGAGCAGAGGGGCTGGAGTGGGGTCGTGGGGTGGCATGGCCTTCCAGCCACCGTACTCCCCAAGCCTCTTCAGAAGGAGGGACTGGTGAGTAGGGCCTGATGCGGGCAGGGAGGGTACACGCGTCAGCCCCGTGGCTTGGGGGACAGACCCCTGCCTGCTCTCTGCAGCGCCAGACCCCCTCTCAGCCCTTGTTCGGCAGCTTTGCTGGTGCCGGCACAGGGGGATATGCATCATCTCCCCCACAGGTCCCAGACAGGAGGGAGAAGATGCTCTCTCACATCGCCACATCAAACCCGTGTGTCCTGGGGCATCCGCGCATGCCTGGCTGTGGTTTGCGGGCAGCACAGCATCCCATGCAGGGTGCCTCTGTCCTTTGCCCCACGGCACCCCCCTGGTCCTCACCCTACCCTGGGAGTCAGTGTGACTTGTGGAGAGCTGCCTGACCAGCAGCTGTGTTGTACCGTGCCTCAGTTTCCCTTTCTGATGGGGAAATACCATCTTGGTCCCCCACCCTAACCGAGGAAAGGGTCTGGCAGCACACCTGTCACTCAGGGCTCCTTGGTCTCTCCCAAGAGTTAGGTGCCAGGGACCTTCAGGACCCTCTGGATCGGGGCACTTGGGATTCTCTGCAGCATCCCAGGGGTGCACATGTGTCGTGAATAAGTGTTTTAAGGTCGCTTAAAGAGCCCTGCCAACTCTAGCGTTATTTTCCTTGGATGCTATGCCATGTGTGAGCTCTGCAGCGGGGTCCAGTCCAGCATCTGCCCTGCTATGGCCTTTAGGGGAAGAAGCCCCTGGGGTCAATCCCGCCAGACGCAGGTCCAGAGAGCAGAGATAAGCGGGCAGCCGAGCGCAGGAGGGGCAGCACCCGGGTGGGCAGCGCCACTCCAATCCCCGGGATGCTGGGGGCGTTTTAGGGGCCCTGCCTCCCCCCGCCAGCGGAGGAGACCCGCTTGCTTTATGCGCCAGTCGCTCTGTGGGCGCCGTGGAGGACTCAGGGCTTGCACCGGCATGTGCACACACAGCGATGCCACTCCACACAAACAGCGTACAGCCAGCCCTGGCCGAGCACCTCTGCTCCCTCCGCCTGTGCCCCCCCACGCCGCAGCCCTTGCAGTGCCGCCCGTGCCCGCGGGGGGGCCCCCCCGGCCGGTCCCGCCGCCGCCCGGTGCGGGGTTATGCAAGGGCGGGCGGGGCCGCCGTGGCCCAGGGCGTGTTCGGCACCCCGTTGGGGTTCGGAGCTCCGGCGTCGTTGTCCTGCAGCCTGGGGGTGTTGTTCCGTATCCTGGGACTGCACTGAAACCCCGGGAGTGGTGGTGTTCAGCACTCTGGCTTTGTTCTGGACCCCAGGTTTGGTCTGTATGCCCTCGTTGTTGCTCTGCACCCCATGGTTGTCGTTCTGCGCCCTGGGCGTGTTCTGTACCCCGAATTTGTTCTGCACCCCGGAGTCGCTGTTCTGCGCCCCGGTGGGGGGTGATGTTCTGCGCCCCGGGACAGTTCTGCAACACAGCAGGGCTGTTGTCCAGTACTCCGAGTTTGTTCTGGACCCCGATTTTGATGGGACCGCAGGTTTGGACTGCATCCAACGTTGTTGTTCTGCACCCTGGGCGTGTTCTTTACGCCGAATTTGTTCTGCATCCCGGATTTGTTATTCTGCACCCTGGGTTGGTTCTGCACTTCGAGATTGTTCTGCACCCCGAATTAGTTCTGTACCCGGGCGCATTTCTGCACCCCTGCAGTATTCTTCTGGACCCTGGGTTAATTCTGCACTCCACAATTGTTGTTTTGCACGTCGGGCACGTTCTGTACCCTGGGTTGGTTCTGCACCCCGTGTTTGCTCTGCATGCAGGTTTTGGTTTCTCCTCCCGGGGTTGTTTTTCACACCTAGGTTGTTTTTCTGCTCTTGCTTCTATTGTTTGTCACTCCCATTTCTGTTTGTTTTGCACCCCCATTTCTGTTGTGCACCCCGAGGTGTTTTTTTTTTTGTTTTTTCCATATCCTCGTTTCTGTTTTTCACTCCCATTTCTATTTTGCACCCCCGTGGCTCCCCTTTCCCTCCTCCCTCCTCTTCGCAGCCGTGCGGCCCCACTGTGCAGGACCTGCAGGCTGCACCCCCAAACACAGAGCGGGTTCACCCCTTCTCCTAGTCCCCCAAACAGTGGCGTGCATTCCCCCC
>VWZF01005491.1:161-40612 GCA_013396755.1 Sclerurus mexicanus | reverse complement strand
TCCCCCCCCCCCCCGAACTGGGCCCATGTGGGGAACACAGAAAGGGGGTGCTCAGGCTATGGGGGAGCTATACCGGGGTGCCAGGACTCTGGTTACAACAGTGTGTGTGGGTGTGCAGATTAAGGGGGGGACACAGTGCTGGAGACGGGGGTCTTGCACTGGGAGGGGGCCGTGCAGCTCTGGGGTGCAACTGGAAGGGGCGAAGGGGCGGCGGTGGGGTGCAGGGATGCAGTACCGGCGGCAGTACCGGGGCACAGGGTGCCGCATCGAAGGGCAGTACCGGGGGCAGGCTGCTGCCCCATGTGCCCCATCCAGGGGCAGTTACCGGGGCAGCCCCGGGCGCGGCGCTGCGGGGCGGCGGGCGGTCCCGGCCGCGCTGGCCCCTCCTAGCAGGGCGGGCGCTGCCGATATAAGCGGGGGGCGGCCTCGGGCGCTCCGCAGTGCGTTTGTCGCTGTCTGTGCGTGAGTGTGCCTGCACCCGCAGCCATGAGCACCGGCATGTACCAATCCCCCATGGAGGTGGCTGTCTACCAGCTCCACAACTTTTCCATCTCCTTCTTCTCCTCCCTGCTTGGCGGAGATGTGGTCTCCGTGAAGCTCGACAACAGGTAGGGGCAGACCCGGTGCCTCCGCGGTGCCCTCGGGGGAGGGGGCGTCCCGGTGCTCCGGGGAGGCCTACTGCGGACCCTGATTGATGAGCTCCGGGGGCATTGCGGCTCCGGGAGTGGAGGACGCGCACGGCCGGTGATTCCCCCGGGGAAGGGGACGCCCCGATGCACTGGGGAGGGTAGGGGGGTGGTACGTGGTGTCCTGCTGCGCGGATTCCGTGGAAGAGGGATGCTCGGTGCTGACCTCCGGCCTCTCCGCTCTCTTCCAGCGCCTCCGGAGCCAGCGTGGTGGCCATCGACAACAAGATCGAGCAAGCGATGGTGAGCTGCAGGGCTGCCCCCCCAGCACCTTCCCTCGTTATCCCGCGTGTGCTATGCCCCAGGGGGGAGTCTCCCCGCTCGCGGGTGGGTGCTTAGCCCGAGGCGGAGGGTCCTTCTGCCTGCGGGGGTCCTCGCTCCCCAGCCCGATGCCGGGCAGAGCCGCTCTTTGTCTGCGGCCACCGCGGAGCTCATTGGCTCCAGCCGCGCCGCAGTGCGCCGGGAACGAGGGTGGACATGGAAGGGGACCCTTGGCGTGTGAGGATGACCAAGCCAGGTTCTCTGGCTAATCGAGAACTGCAGCCCCTCCAAACCAGGGACAGGGGTGGAGGCTTGGACCGCACCTCTGTGCGTAGAGAGACTGGAGAGATAGGGGCTGAGGATGCTGTGCTGGGTGAGCACCAAGCCCTGGCCAGGGTTCCAAGGGTAGGGTGGGGAGGGACAGCCCTTGGGAAAAGCTGCTGCAACGCTTGGCATTTTCCCCGGTACTTGGGAAAGGGATGGAGCAACCCCCAGGGCATAACTCTCCAGTGATTGCCTTTTGCAGGATCTTGTGAAAAATCATCTGATGTATGCTGTGCGGGAGGAGGTGGAGGTCCTGAAAGAGCAAATCAAGGAACTGTTGGAGAAAAACTCCCAGCTGGAGCGTGAGAACAGCCTCCTGAAGACCCTTGCCAGTCCTGAGCAGCTGGAGAAGTTCCAGTCCCGGCTCCCAGCAGAGGTGCTGTGCCCTGAAGAGCAGAGCCCCGGAGTGGCTGCCCCGGCCCAGCATTCCGGGGGCTCTGCGGTGTAAGGTGGCTCTGTCCTTGGGGTGGGCAGAGCCACAGAACTCTTTCTACTTAATCTCCTGCAAAATCGTTTCCGCCTTCATTTCACATGAAGAACTGCCAGACTCGGGCGCTGAGCTGTGCACCCTGGGCAACTCTGGCCAGCCTGCAGAGCCAGGGGTTGTCTCCTGCATGAGGATGCTCTTCAAGGGAGACATGGGCAGCTGACCCCCCCTCCCCATCCAACTGCTCTCCAGGTGCCAGGAGATCTGTGGCTGCCCATCCCGGGCTCTGCTGAAGCCTGGGCACCTTGGCACCGTGGCAGTGCCAGGCAGCTTTTGGCACCATGACGGAAACCTGCGGTTGGAAGGAGTGCACGCCGAGTCTCGAGCCATGGCTGCACTCTGCACGGGGGTGTCTTTCTGGCAAAGCCTTACATTGGAGGGAGACTGACGTTGTGAGCGAAGCAGATTTGTCCCATGAGCCACCCGCAAGGTTACTGGAACCCAACCCAGACTGAGCAGCACCAGAGGTGGCAACTGCAGCATAGTGCATGGCTGAATGCACAGCAGTGTGGGGATTACAAGGAAAAAAAAGCTTGTTTTATTAGTTTGGGCGTCTTCTGTAGCTGTATCTATGTATAGACATGCACATGAACGGTGCCTCTGAGGCTGTGGGTTGCCCGTTCTGGGCCAGCCGTGCCTATTTGAACAGCGAGGGGATTCAAGGCCAGACTGGAATGGTGAGCAGCTGTCACCGGGTGGCCAGCTGCTGCAAGTGGCACCAAGGAGGGGACAGATTCACCTCTCTTTGTCATCCCACGTGGTGGACCTGTGTGGCAGCACTGGGAGAATTCAGATCGACCACTGGGCACAGCCACGAGCAGGGCTGAGCTCCAGCCTGCTGGGTTGGGGGGAGCTGGCACCTTCTCCTGGGCTCCCCCCTGTCCCTGGCCTGCTCTCTGTGAAAAGATGGGACACTGCTTTTGACATCAGAAGCAGTGACACTGTTGTGTAAATCTAGATAGAAATGGCAATAAACTTTACTTTTTATATATACATGCACCCCAAGTTGTGTCTGTGGCTGGGAAGGTGGGGGGCAGTGGTGTAAGGAGAAGACTGGGGCTTGCTGAGATGGGTCTGATGAAGATACTGGGCTGTTGCTGTTCCCTGGCTGGGAAAACCTGGCAGCTCCCCACTTTTGGAGGGTGTCATTCCCCCCTAGACAGCCCTGGCTGAGCCAAGATGGGGTTTTGGAGACATGAGCAGGCAGCAGCTTCCCAGGGGCTGGGTGTGCAGTAGGGAAAGGCACTGTGAATCTGCAGGTCTCTGTCCCCTGTGTCACACCTGTGACCAGAGGTGTGTGCAGGGCAGGCTTGGGGGCCAAGCAGAGCTGTATGTACTTCCATCTCTGCTATTCCTCTGGTGTTTTTGTTCTCACTTCTCACAGACATAACTGATGTTTTTGTTTGGATTTTTTTCATTTTGGACCATCCCAAAAGGATGTGAGGGTCAGCGGAGGGGTCATTTAGATTGAACAGTCCAGATGGGGGCTGAGAGCCAGCCAGCCTTCAATTCAACTCCATGGGATATGTGGGAGAGGGCAAAAAAACCCCTAAATCCTCCATCTCTGGGGATGCTGGTAGCTATGATAGGTTAAAGGCTGGTGGGTGCCTGGAGGTGTGTGTGTAGAGCCGCCGGCTGGCAGGACGTTTGAAAGCAGGTGCCAGGGTTTTATACCTGGATACAACTTCTTGGCCAGCTAGAGCCATCCCTGGGCCAGCATTGCCCATGCCCAGGGGAATGGATAGGCGGTCATACCCTGTGCTGTGGCAGTGTGGCTTTGCACAGCTTCGGGTTTCTGTTGTGGTGAGAGTGGCTCAGCCTCAGCCCCACATGAGTCATGGCAGAGCTGGGGATGGTTGGTACCCTGGAAACACCAAGTAAACAGAAAAACACAGGCCCCAGGGTCTCGAAAGCGTTATTAGGTGGCTGTCTTCTCCCTGCCCTGTCTGTCCCAGGACTGGAACCCCACTGCAGCCTCATGCAGGCAGCCCTGCAAGCACAATCCAAGTGTCTCACATGTGTGAGTACATGCGTGTGATTGCTTTCCCTGTGTGTGTGTAAACAGGTTCAGGCCCCCTGTACCATGTCGATGTGCATCCTTTGCACACACAGGTGCTGCAGCAGTCAGTCTGTGGGCCACACACATTGCTCACCCCCAGTGCTGCCAGCCTCCCTCAGTGGGGCACAGCTGCTCCAGGAAGGGTTGTTTCACAGCTGGATCCAGCTGTGCTTGCACTGGTTGGGTTACTGCAGTGGGTGTTAGGGGTGCTGGGAAATGGTCCATTTGCCCTTCTGCCCCTCTCAGCTGGGGAGGGTTTGGGCAGCAGTGATGAGCTCTGTGCCCCATTTGTCCTTGCTGAACCTCAAAACCTAGCTGCATTCAAGGGGTGCAGGGATGGTGTTTGGGGTACTGTTTGCCACCTCTCCCCGTACTCTATCCCCTCCCCATGGCCTTGAGGTGCCCCACAGCCCCTGCGTGCCTCTGTGCGGGGGGCAAACAGTGCAAACCCAGGCAAACCCCCCTCATTGCAACCACCCGCCCCAAACCACTTGCTCCAGCTCAAGTCTTCCTCCCACCAGCGGGCAGAGCCTTCCCCGTCCCCGCAGCGTGGTGTGACACGATGCCAGCCAATGGCACAGGGCAGTCCCCGCAGAACCCTCCCCCCCCACCATTAGCTGCCCCACGGGTACCCAGGGGTTAACGGGGGAGATCATCCTGAGTCCCCCCCTTCTCCCCGCCGCTGCCGGCGGCGTCTCGGGGGTTAACGCGCAGGAAGGACCCGTGAAAGGGCGGATTTGTGAAAAAATGAGCAACTGCTTCACAGAGCGGGTCTGCCCTGCCGGCTGGGGGACTGCCTGCACACCCCGGCATCCCGCACCCGACACCCCTTGGCCCCCAGTGTCCCACACCCCGACTCCTACCCCTAACTGGCTCAGCTCAGGCGCACGATGGAGAAAAGGGCTCGGGGGCGCGTTGTTGCAGCGGGGGATGGGGATGCCCGTGTAGGTGATTCTCAGCCCGGCGAGCGCAGGTGAGCAGCAGCCTGGGAGGAATTTTGGAGCAGCACGGGGAGGGCAGCAGGGTTTGGGGGTCCACCCAAGGGTCAGGGTGCAGGGGAGACACCCGGTTCCTGCTCCTCTGCTGGGTTCTCCTGGGGAGATTCCACTCCAGCCATGCTGAAGGGCCTTACGCAACATCCCTCCCTGCGCCTCCAACACTGCATCCCTCCCTGCTCCTCGAACCGAATGCCGTGTCTCAGCCCAGCCCAGCCCCGCGGGAGCCTCGCAGACAGATGTGTGCCTGGGATTTTCCACGTAGTCCTCAGAGCCCAGCACCCCCATGGGTCCAGATCAGCCCACCACAGCTGTCTGGGGTCACTCACAGGCCTGGGGACCCTCTTGGAAGGAGAAGCTGTGCTGCACAGCGGAGGCTCCCACTGGAGAGTGGCACAAGTTGTGATGCCAGCCCTGAACAAGCCACAGCTCAGTGTCATGCAGGTCAATGCATGGCAGCAGCAAGAGCTGGCCAGAGCCCACAAAGGCAGTCAGGGTGTTTGGGTTCTGTCTGCAGCAGCCCCCCAGGACACCTGCACAGATGTTGCATGGGCACTGGGACCTCCCCATCTGGGTACTGCTGGAGAGGGAGAAATGTGGCATGAGGACGTGCCAGCAACAAGCCAGGCTTGCAGGATGCACCCCCTAGAAATCCCCACAGCAGGGCAAGTGGGGTGGGCAGAGGGGGTGCCCCACATTACTGGCTGCAGATTTGAGGGTCCTTTTGTAGCCTGTCTCCTTCTCCACAGTTCACCCACCCTTCTGCTGTGCCTCAGGTTCCCCTCTGCAGTGTTCATGCCTCTTGGGAAGGGGGTTTCTTCAAGGCAGGGCCAGGCTGAAAGCCCAGCAAGCCTCCTAACAGTTCAGATGGAGTTGCTGGCCCCCAAGGCAGGCAGGCCCAGGCTCCGAGCTCATCCAGGCAATGGGATGGGAGCTGTTCCCAGTGCACATACATGCCAGGAGCTGCTGGCAAGGCTGCCTGCCATGGGTATGCTGCAGTTGTGCCCTTTGCCAGCACTGTCAGCCCACGGGCACTGGCACCTGTGGGGTACAGGCAGTACCTCTCAAAACAGTACAGGAAGTCCTTGTGGAGCTGCTGTTGTTGTCCTGGTGTGTGCTGTGCCACTGTTATATAACTGTGGGGAACCAGCCCAGGCCTGCACCCTCTGCTCAGGGTTGTGACGGGACCCAGCAGTGACTGCCACCAGCCCCCTTAGGGTGTTTGGTCCCCTGACGGGTCAGGGAGCTGTTCCTCCCTCCCAGAAGCACTGCCACCCCCCAGCCCCAGTGGGATGGGGACCTGCTGGACTAAGCTCAGACAGCTGTGGAGGGCAGGGGCTGCCCATGTGCCACGGGCTTGGTGTCAGGGTAGGGGACAGTGACAGGGTTGCTCAGATGCGTACACAGTGTTCCCTTGTGGTTTGTGTCCCCAGCATCCTGCTCTGACACCTGGCCACAGGCATTTGTTGGTATCAGGAAGTGAAACAAACATCAGGCAGTCTCCTGGCAGCAAGACCGCAGCTACTGCAGTGTGCCAGGCACACAGGGTGCACCACACTCCTGCCGAGACCCCACTACCACCACCTGCCCTTGGCATAGCACCTCTCCCTGCCCTGGGGACTGCTGGGGATGCCTAAGGGGAGCAGTCAGCTCATTCTGTCCAGCCTCAGGTGTCCTTCTTGCATAATTTTGGGCTGCAGGATGTGTGTTCCCATTGGGAAAAATAAAAATAATGCACTGAACACCTGCATGGTTTGAAACCTGTGGGCTGCAGCCATGTCCCCAGTCTGGTCAAGTCCTGTCAGGGGGACAAACTTGTCTGCAGGGCTTGTTGTGGGAGAACAAGGCAGGGGCACATTTTAGACTTAATCAGTGTTGGGTTAGGTTAGATATAGCCAAGGAGTTTTACAGTGAGGGTGGTGAGGCCCTGGCACAGGTTGCCCAGGGAAGCTGTGACTGCCCCATCCCTGGAAGTGTCCAAGGCCAGGTTGGATGGGGTTTGGAGCAACCTGGTCTAGTGGAAGCTGTCCCTGCCCATGGCAGGAGGGTGGAATACATGACCTTTAGAGGTGTCTTCCAACCCAAACCATTCTGGGATTCTATGATTCTATGACTCTTTGGTCTGCCTGGCTCCAGCTGTTACTGAAGGTCCCTGCCTGTGGCACGGGGATGTCATGCTTTTGGAAGCCAGATGTGCCGGCTGCTCTTTCATCCCCATCCAGATGAAGAAAGGGGAGCTCAGTGAGGAGCCATCTGCCCACAGTCTGCCATGGCGAGCCACAGCTTTGTCCCTATGGTGAGGTGGCTTTGTGTAATCCTCTCGACAGATGTTTCCCAGGGATGAGACAACCATAGCACCTGCTGTGGCAAATGGATTTCAGCTTGTCAGATAGAAACAAGGTCAAACAGACCCAAGCAACTGAGCTTAGAGGAGCAGGAGAGGAGAGGGGATGTGTTGTGTGAGGGCTATGCTAGGGACAAGTGGGATATGCTGTCAAACGACAGTGTCAAAGGCAAAAGTTGCCAAGGAGGGTGGAAACCAGCCGGATCATGCAGGAGGGTAACAAGAGTACAGAAGACACATAAACAACCTGAGGTGCCTCCTGCCTGTCCATGCCAGAGCCTGGGTGACAGCTCAGTGAGGCGATAAGGAGGCAGCTAAGCAGTAAATGTTCCCGAGAAAGTAAACTTCCTCATTCCAGCCAAGAAAGGGAGATTGGTTGAGAGCAAACAGCACCAAGACAAACAACTCAATTAGAAACAGCAAGTTCTCGAACGCAGACAAACAACTCAGACCCGGAAGGTTTCATGTGGGAAGAGCCACGACTTGGAGCAAACACTTCCCCATGGGACTGCCACTTAATGAATGAGCACTTGGAGTTACAGAAGGTGCCAGGGATTAGCCAGGATTTAGGGGCCTGGGGGACCTGGCCAATTTGCTTTAATTGATCATTAGAAACAGCATAATCCCAGGGAAAATCAGTGTGGGAAATCCAGGCGCCAGGCCCTGAGAGGACTTTGCTGGGGCTTACAAGAGGGCACAAGTCATGGAGGGGTTGCCCCCCTTGCAAAAGGGGCACAGAGACTCCTGAGGATGAGTGGCTTGGCTTGTCCCTGATCCCCTGGGGGCTGCCCACAGCCTGTCTAAGTCCCCAGCCCCCTGCCCAGTGGCCTGCCTGCAGAGGCAGCTGCCCACACTGCCTGCTCCCAGGGGCAGAACAGAGGGACAAGGGTTGACCTGGACTCTTGGCAAGGCTGACCTCTCCATTCTGTCCCTCCATGTCCTGTTGCCACTCAAGCCCAGGGTCACATGCAGGCAATGCTGGGGCAAGAACAGGCAGCTGGTGACCCTGATTTGGGTGACATTGGGGTTAGCCCTGTGCCAGGCTTACACCATCTCCAGATGCTGCCATGGACGTTTTCCTGTGAGCTCAGTACTCTGGTCTCTCTAGCTGGCATTTGAGATCTGTCCTGTCAGCCTTCCCAGTCCTGTCAATGATTACCCAGGGCAGAGGTTGCCCAAGAGCCACCAGGACAGCAACACAGCAGAGACAACATCCCCAGACAAACACCAGCTGTGCTGGTCAGGGCAGGGTACCAGCTCCTGAGAGCTTCTGCACAGCTTTTTGCTGACACAGCGCTGGTGTGCGGGGCCATCCCACTGCCTCACTGCCCAAGAGTGGCCTGCTGCAGTGGGACAGACAAGGACCCCAGAACGCCCTGACCCCCTCCTTGTCCCTGCAAAGAGAAGATCTCATCGCCACGATGGAATCAGCCATGATGGCCCATCTGCTCCCAGTGGAGATGCCAGAGACGTCATGGGCCCCTGCACTGGAGGAGGGTCAAGGCCCTGGCTGGTGATGCCATACAGCGTTCAGGCATGTTTGTTGTGTCTGAGCCCTCCTCTGCCCCACACAGCTGCCCCTGGCCTGGCCTGGCCTGCTGCAGCCAGTGGCTATAACCCTGTTGAGGTTAAGGGTCAGATTCAAGGTATGAGATCTCCCTGGCTCTGGGGTCACAGGATGTGGAGTTTTGGTCTTTGCTTTTTGCTGTGGAGCCTCCTTGGCATTTCAGAGAAGTGGTCCCCAGGTGAAAGACTCACCTCAGCAGGCACTAGAGGTACCTAGGGCTTGGAGGAGACAGCAAGAGGTGGGCTGCAAGAAGCCACCTCTCTCCTGGAGGATGTGTGGGCTCTGTACTTGCACAGTACAAAGCAGCATCACACTTCCAGCCTTTCCCCTTAAAGATGGCCCTTTGCCACCTCTCAGCCAAACAGCTCTTGTCCCAGAGGTCCCAGAGGCATGAAATGGGGCTCCTGATATGCCAGGAGCATCCAGTGGCCTGGAGCTTGGACCATCAGCGTGGCCCCATTTGTAAGCTGCAAACTCTGGTAGAAGTGTAGCCTATGGCAGAGCTGCTTCTGCTCCCCAACAGCCCTGTGCTCCTGGGAGAAGCCCCCAAGGATGTGCAAGCTGGGGTGATGCAGACAGGATAGTCTGCGAATGCTGAAACCCCTCAGCTGCCCTGGCTCCCACTGCAGCCCCTCACAGAGCAGGCTGACCATGGGTGACAAAGCTGATGTGGTGGCAGGGGCACTGCAGCTGGGTCGGCACCATGGGGAGATGGTCCCACAGTGGGAGGGCAGGCAGGGAGTACCTGCAGTCAGGCATGGAGCTGGTAGCCGCAGCCTTGCCAGGACCCTGTTACTCATTCTCCAGGAGGGAACCTTTGGACTGTGGAAGGTTCGAGACTCAGGGAGGGTGGGGACAAAGGCAGAGTTTAAGCTGGGCTCTGTCTGTCTGGCCTTCCTTGGTCAGGGAACACTCATGCACAGGGCTGGGGTGAATGAACTACTCAGAGGCTGGAGTATCTCCACCAGCATTGGAGCCCACACAGGACGCCCTTTTCAGCTCCCTCATTCACTCATGTTCCCCTCAGGGGGACAGCTGAGCCAAGTGGGGGTGGGGTCAGATCCCTGCAGCCCCTCGGCAGGGTGAGCCGGTGTGGGCATAGGACATGCAGAGCATGCAGAGCAGGACATACTCTGTCCAGGGAAGGTCCAAGCTGCAGTGCCGTCCTGTCTTGGTGTGAAGGGGCTCCATCAGCCTATGGATGGCTGCAGAGAGCTCATCCTGGGCAGGAGAGTTTGTCCTGGGTCTCTCCAGGATGTCTCCATCCCAGTACTGACCCTGCACCAGTGCCACAGGATGGCCCCCATACCCTGGGACTGTGCTCACATGGCAGCAGCCCCTGCCCTGTGCTTGGCAGCAGGGAGGGACCATGGGCATCACAGCTACATGTCGGCTGCCACAGCTTCCAGCCAGAACTGGCTTCCTCCCATGGAGGCCCCCAATTAAACCAATTTCTTGGACAGCTTCAGTGATGCAGGAGCCGGAGGCTTTGTAGTTGTGCAGCCCCTTGGGCCACTCCCAGGGTCTCCCTGTCCCGCTGGCGCCCTTCCCATCCCCGGGGCAGCACCTGCTCTCTTGTGTAACACACGGCCTGATCCCCTGGGGCAGTGCTGCCACTGGCCCCACTGCTCTCCATAAACCTTATTGGGAACATATCCCAGCAGGAGCCAAGTACCGGGGACTGTCTCGGCTTTGCCAGGCGCAAACAAGGCAGCACCATGCTGGGATGTGAGCTGGAGGCACCTCTGAAGCTGCCGCCTGGTCTGGGCCCCACCGGTGCCAGCCCGCTGTGCCCAGGATCCGTGGCGCCGAGCAGAGCAGCACATCAAAGCCCTTCTTGTCTCAGCTCTCCACCGCCCCAGCCAGGCAGAAAGAGGGGATTTGGCCAGGGAGTGGCAGGGAAGATGGGCATGTAAGGCCAGGGCCCTTGTGGAGCTGGGGTTTGGGGATGTGCCAGAGAGAAGGGTGCCTTCCCACCCCAATCACCCCCTTCCACCCACTGGAGCTCAGTCCCAGCATATAACAGATAGAGTGGCTGGGGTGGAATATGGATGGGAGCATCTGGGTAGGAATACATCAGGGGCCAGAGTGAGGCTTGCATGCAGAGACTGCACTGATGGCTGGGAACAGGGACAGCAGTGAATGGGCTGAGCTGGTCACCCCAGGGCACAGGAGCTGCACTCTCACAAGCTCAGAACAGATGAACAGACAGAACGGTGGCAGGGATCTGCACTATCTAACAGGAGAATGCAGCAAACTCCTGGGGTGTGACTTCAGGGAGACAGACACAAAGGTGTCCCAGGCTGGGTGGTATAGTGCTTGGATACACTGGGATCCCTGTGCTGGCCAGTGGTGTGGGGGCAACACTGGGGGCAGGTGAGACATGGGCTGGGGCCAGCAGGCAGACAGAGCCTGTGCAGCGGTGGTGGTGCTGCTGCTGGCCCTAGTGTCACCAGCACTGTGGGACACTGCACTCACACAGGATCATGCACTCAGCCCTGCACCCATGGCACTGGCACACACAGGCATGTGCCCATGCTCAGTGGGACCCCCAGGCAGCCTCTGGGGGTGTCTGAAGGCATCACATGTGCAGGTGAACAGCATGTGAGCATGTGAGCTGAACAGCTCCGATAGTGTTTTGGGAATTTGGGTCCAGCGGCAGATGTGGGATGGAAATCCTTGGTGCTGACACTGTCCAGAGCCCTGGCCTCTCCACAGCCCAGGGGCTCAGACACTTAGATCAGCAGAACTGGGACCCAGGCAAAGAGCCTGAATGGCAAAGCACTGAGCAGCGGTGGCTGCAGGCTCTGCAGATGAGTAATTATTGTTATTGTTGTTATTATTGTAATTACATTAACAGTAACAGCTACCGCTGACTGCTGTTGCATCACTGCTGGCATCATCATCATTGTCATCGCACTGTGAAAGTGCTGACCCAGGGCAGGAAGTGCCTGCCCTGCAGTTTGTCCCTCTCTGAGGGGACTCACACCCTCTGTCCAGGGACCCACAGACTGGGACTCTGCTCTGTGCCTGAGAGTGTCCAGACTGAACAGGAAAGATGGAGTTGGAGATGAGCTGACAGCTCCAAAGCACCCTGCTGATCCTGGGGCTGTGCCTCTTTCCCAGGTCACTCCCTGCCAGGAGCTCACCCTGTCCCCAAGGCCTGGCAGAGTGTCATTTGGGGTACAGCCAGGGTGGGTATCACCAACCAGAGCTCTGCCTCTGCCAAGGAGGATGCACTTTTCATGAAAGGGCCCATGTGGCTTCCAAGCTATCCTCCTGCCCCAGCAAACACTGCTGTTAATGGAGGGATTATTAGGGAATTAAGGGTTGGAGCAGCAAGCAGGTCTGGGCTTTGGGCAGCAGAGGGCCAGGGATTATTCTGGGACAGCGGTCTGGTGCCAGTACCTCTCCAGCCGCAGCTGGTGTGGCCGGGAATCTGAGCCCAGAGTGCTGGAGCCCAGCCCAGCTGGGCTCTGCTCCTTTGGGAAGCTGGAGCAGGAATGCTGCACACCTCTCTCCCTCCATGTCACCTGCCCATCCTCAACCTCCCAGAGGGTTCCTGCTGCATGGCTTGGTCTCCCAGCTCTATTAGGTAGTGAGACAGGGGTGACAAACCTCCTGGGGTGGTGCAGCTGTGCCTGGGAGCCAACATTCCACAAAAGCTTACCAGCTGCCTTGGGCAAAGGGAAACGCTCCCCAGCTTCCTGTAACTGCTCACTCTTTTCTAATTTCATACTTAGAGAAGCACATGGACACCCAGCTTGGGCGGCCTGCACACAGTGAAGGCACCCATCCCTCCTGCTTTGCCCACTGCTGCCTGCTTCCTTCAGGATGCTGTGGAGGGGAGCAGGGCAGCTGCTGTCCTTCACAGGGCTGACCCCCCAGGAGCACCCTGCAGCATTTCTGGCCACCCCAGCTCTGCCCCACCACGTCCATTGCAGCTGTGATGGGGGTCACCTCTCTTCTGCAAAACAGCACGACAGTCACGGTGCGGAGGGGGATGAAGGTCCTTCTCAGCCTGGGAGAAAAACCTGTCCCCAAGCCAGGCCTGGATTATGCTAAGGGGCTTGTGGCAGCAGCAGGTCCGTCTGGAGCCCTCCCGCTGCTGCGTGGCTGCAGTGTCATGCCTAGGGGAAGGAGCACACATGTGGGGACATGTGAGCACACACAGAGACCCTGTGCCAGGGTCGGGTTGGGCATCCCACCTGTACCCAAACCACCAAGGCTGTGACCTCTCAGCATTTCTGTATTGGGGAAACAGAGAAGGAACGTGTCATTTTAACAGCTGTGAGCTGGCTCTGCTCCCCTCTGTCCACCCCCAGACAAACCGCTGCTGGCAAGTGACCCACAGGCACTGCAGCAGAGCTTGGCAGGGGCGGGGCAGGGGTGACTGCACACATGCTGGGTGTGATTAGGCAGCCAGAGGCTGCTGCAAACAGCACTGCTGCAGCATGGGAAAGCCACAATACTAATTAATCCAGGCACTGGCTTGCGGCCAGGATAGACTTTCCAGGGCTATGGGCATTCAGGTGGGAAGAGAAAATGCCCCTGCAGCAGGTGAGTGCCCAACCAGGGCCTGGGTCTGGCACTCAGTGTGTCCCCCGCCCTGGGCTGCATCCCTGCCTCACAGCTTGGGGTGACCTGCTTCTGCCTAAGGCTGGAAGAACCACCCCCTGCCACCACCCTGGGGAAACTTCAGCTCAGAACCTGTGGCCAAGAGGGACCAGCAGCTAGGGGTGAGTATGTGACAGCATAGCTTCATGGCCCAGAGGGGGCTTGGAGGCTCCTGGCTGTCTGACCCCCACTCCAGCCGCAGGGCAGTCGCCCAGTGTGGTCATCCCTGTGGCATCCAGAAGCTGGGTGTCAAGAGCCAGGCACAGTGCTCCATATAAATCCAGCACATCTGGTCTCTGCCTGCTGCTCTCACTGCAGTGGCAGGTGGGTGCCAGGCCAAAAATGCTTCTTTCTTCTTACTTCCTTAGGGCAGCAGGAGGGATGGAGTTGGGAAGCTCATAGGGAAGGTTGAGGTGAGAAACCAAACCTGGAGGCTGGCCTGGTACTCCTACTCCCAGCCTCTCCCACCACATCCCATCCCTGGAATGGTCCCATTACTGGCAGGTTATCCTGATGGTACTCAGCCTTCAGCCTCCTCTTCCTCCCATGAGCTTACTAGCTGCTCTGCGCAGCCTGGCACTACTCACCAGCTCTCACACCTTTTGCCACCCGCCATGAGCATCACAGGGCAACCTGCTCCAGGGCATTCTCCAGAGGTGGGTCTGCAGCCCTTGAAAGCACCCAGGCACTGTGAACCTCCCTCATCTTACCTAGGTGTCTTGGTTAGAGACTATGTGGAAGTGGGGAACGTATTTCGCCACTGTACTGACCAAGACACGAGGGTCTGGGCAGGCTGAGGGAGAAGCTGAACGGACTTTCCAGCCCAAACCCCTTCCAGAAGGGATCGGCTCCCACATACATCAAAACCAGAACATTTTCTTCCTGTTTCAAGCTGAATTTTTGCATCAGACAGGACTGATTATTTTTAACTGCCATAAACACTGTGCTTCTGCTAACTTTGTTTCTTTTGGGAATCTCCCAGTTTTCAGGTCTAACGGATCCCACAGATGATGCCTCATTGGCATGGAAGGAGCCTGGTGGGGAGGGCCTCTGGGCTGAAAGCTGAGATGTGCTGTGCTTTGTATTTTTAGAAGCTGAAGACAGCCAGCTGGATCCCACTCCAGACCCTCTAAACTCTGGGTTTCCAGGTCAAGGTGCCTTGAAACACCCAAAAACTTCTGCCCCAGCAGTGTCGTGCTGCTGCTGAATACAGTCATGCAGAGTAGGACTTTTTTTTTTTTTTTAAAGCTGGTCTCTTCAGATGTTTGCCATGGAGGTAATACTCCATGTCTGTCATACCCCTTCCTGGACAGGGAGCACATTCTGAAGTGGCCACTGGCATTGCAGGGGCTGACGTGTCAGCAGAACTGGCAGGATTGTTCTGTCCCAGTTTGTGCCCAGCTGGGCACGTCACAGCCATGGGATGCCAGAGAGCTTTGAGGCTGTCCCACCCATGCCTCTGACTGGATGTGTCCCAGCAAGGGCTGCAACATCCTCCTGTGGAACCCCGCTGTGCCCAGGCGCTGCACTATTACTGCAGCCCCTTCTGCGCCTGGCCCTCAGAGCTCTGGCCTGTGGAGGAGCTGCTGCTTGGCCATGACCATGTTTGGGTGTTTTTGAGCCGTTGGATGACTCAGATCTCTGTTCCCAGGACTTGTTTACTGAGTCAGATGGGAGCACTAGGAGTGTGAGGCCAGCAGCGTGGCAGCTGTGCAGTGCCCAGTGTGCCTCCAGGTGCAGCTGCCTCTGCCACCCTTGTGTCAGGGCTGGAGAGGGGCAACTTCTGCTTTTGGAGCGGGAGGTTGCTGGCCCCCACCATCCATGGGGAGCCTTGGGGAGGGACTTGCCCAGGCTCACACAGACAGGCAGAGGCAGACCTGGGTGTGCTGCTCCAAAGCAGGTCCTTTCAGACTGTTTTACCCCATCTTGGCAGAAGCTCCTTTTATCCTTACTTAATGTGTTGACCATATGCAGCCCCTTGCCAGTGCCATGGCTGTGCCCCCAGCCCACCGCCAGCTCTCCCAGCTGGGAGCTGGCAATGTCCCCTTGCATGCCTGCCTGGTGGAGCTCATGCCATGGAGGTTTCTTGGAAAACAACCCACTTCTTGCCCTGCCTGGAATAGCAGCTCAGAAAACACAGTGCAAAAATCCCCAGGACTGAGCAATGAGTGGCTGCTCTCCTGCAGCTGATCCCACAGCCCTTGCACTAGGGCAGTACTCCTGGGGAGTGTTGGCCAGCCTCCCCAGCAGCCCTTCCCAGCTCCCCACCACACTGTACAGCCATGGCCACCTTCCCAGCCCTCCTGACCACAACAGCTCCAGGGCTCTCCTTTTGCTGCTCTCTGTGGACATCCCAGGTCTTTTCTCCACCCTGCCCTGCTCTTGTCATCCCCATCCCCAATCCAGCCATTGGTCTGGGAGCATGAACCAAAACCTGGTGCTTCCACCTGCCCATAGTGTCTCACAGCACTGCCCAAAATAGCTCAAAAAGCCCTAAAATATTGCTGCCCACTCAGCCCAGCCAGTACCCTGAGGAAGACGTAGGAGTGCGTATAAGGGAGGGGTAACCAAGCAGAGGGACCGGCCCAAAAACATACATCCCATGGGATCATCATTTCCCCAAGCGTGCAGAAAAACAGCTGTTGCTGTGGCGACAGCTCAGCTCTTGCTGCTTCCTCCCTCAAAATGGGGTGACACAACGTCATCAGCCGACAAGATGATGGTGAGCGTGGACACGGCCGTGACTCAGAGCTGGCCACCAGCCCCGGCCCCGCCTGCTCTCCAGCCTCCCCCCTCCTCCTCTCACGACTCCTGGGCATCTCTGGCTTTCTTTGAGCACCCATCAGGCAGCAGGATGTGGAGCTTGGGTCACGATCAAAATGTTCAGGTTCAGAGATGGGATGTCCCTGTTCCTCCAGTCCGGTTCTTGATTTGCCCATACCTCCCCACACCCCAGCTGTCCCCATTGTAACACCTCTGCCCAAGATCCCTCTGCCTCCTTCCCTTTCTGTCCTGGGCACACCAAGGTATCCAGCAAGGACCAGGAACCTGCTGCGCTGAAGCATCCTCTTCACAGGTGAAATGCTTCCCAGTGCCCTCAGGTTAATCCTGCTCCACTGCCAAAGCATCCAGGGAAGATGCTGTGCTAGAGGTGTACAGGGTGCATGAGCCAGGGGAGTGGGACTGGGGGAAGTGGGATCAAGGAAAGCAGGATCAAGAGAAGCTAGGTATAGACATTGTAAATTGTCCTGTCCCTCCCAGGGATAAGCCATCCTGACATTCTCACAGCATCTCTAGGGAATGTTAATCCCCCTCTATTAAACTCAGATTACATAAAACTCTCTGTTTCCAGTTCGTGCTTTCCTTCCAGCTCTGTGCCACTGGAGGACCCCAGAGCTGTGCTGTGATGGTTTTCAGGAACAGTTTTCCTGAGAAGGCAAGGAAAGGACCCAAAATCCCAGCTGCCCTATTTCTGCTCATTGCCACCCATTGAGAGCACTCAACCAAAGGAATGGCTGGCTCTGCAGCATCTCAGCTGGGAGGGCCAGGACTGTCCCAGGAAAGCTCCGCTGTGCCCATGTGGGGACACAGCAGCATCAGGCTTCCAAAAATTTTCATCTTGCTCCCCCAAGCCACAGGGTACCTTCTCCTTGGGTGTTCCCAAGCAGACTCTGGACTCCTACCACACCATGGAGCAGAGCCACAGCATAGACACATGGAGCTTCCTTATCACCAGACAAGGAGCCAGCAACCAATTCTAGCTTCCCTAAGTCCCCATCATGCCCCTTACTCCATCTGGGATCCCCTCGCCCCCCCATGTGCTCTGCACTGCTTGTTTGTGTGCTGCTGCCCTGGCTACCGACCACTGAGTCACCACCAAACCTCCCTCACGGGCAGGGAAACCCAGACTCATATTTTCCATGGGAATCCTACAACAAATTCAACCTTCTGAGGTGGGGAGAGATGTTGACAGAAGTGGGCAGAGATGCTGACAGGGCAGGGATGTCCCAGGGACCAGGGCTGACTGCACAGGAAGCTGCCAAGGGCACATCCAAGCGCTGAAGGGATATTGGTGTTCCTTGGGGCTGCATTAGTGTATGATAGGGGATTCCTCCATCCTTTTGGGGAACAGATCCAGGAGCAACCCTTCCCCAGCAGCTGGCCTTCTAGGTGAGCAGCAAGGTTCACATGTGGGTTCACGCCCAGTGTGTGCTTTGTGAGCCCACATGCAGGCACTGAGGCTGTTCACCCCTTCTTATCCCCAATTTTGCAATGTTGCGAAATCATCCATGGCTCCCCCCAGCCCCCCCCCCAGCACAGGCTTGTGAGGAACCAGCATCTGGAAGGGATCAGTGCTGTAATCACTGTGGGGAAAGGGGAGGGCTATAAATAGCAGCAAGTTTCCAAGTCAAAGCTTTAAAAACAACAACAGCCACCAAAGAACACATGCTGAGGCGCTGGCTTTTCTGCCCAGTGTGTTTATATATATAGCCATTTTTTTATTGCTAGCTTGTTTTCAATCTGCCCTCACTGCTGGGATGTTCTGGTTCTGCCTTCTTTCCCACTGGGCAGCTTCCCAGAGACACATTTCTTGGAAGGTTGTAACCTCTTCTTCAGGCAAGAAGGTCGCAGAACCCACTGTCTACTCAAACAGGCTTGTCCCTGTTTTGGGGGTGCCACAGGACTGGCCTTGGTGGCCCCGGGGTGTGGTGGGCAGGGCAGGGAGGACGCTGATATTCCATGAAGTGGAGGAGTGATGTTTTCTGGGGGAATTCATTGGCAATGGGAAAATCTCAGCACCTGCGAGTCTGGATGCACACCTGAGTTTAACCCTCTTGGCTAAGAGGTGGTGATGGTGGAGAATTGAACCTGGGAAACATTGTCTGGCTGCTTTGAGGGTTTCCTCTGGACCATCCTGAAACAGTGCCCCTTGCTCAGGCATGGACACTCCTGAGAATGATCCAGGACCACTCCCAGGTGTTAGTCCCTTAACCCTGTCCCAGGAACAGGCATTGCCCCTTCTGGGTTCTTCCCACTCTCCCTGCTGGGGCTCATGGACTGACACAATCCCATGGTCACTCTCCAGCCTCTCACAGACATCACAGCTCTAGTGATGCATCCTTCCTGGACCATTTGTGGCCCCAATGGCATGTCCTATGGGACATCTGTTCTGCAGGGCAGTAGCCCCCAGCTCCTGGTTGAACAACTCAGATGTTGCAAGACAAAGGAGTAAGGAGAAATTGTACCTTTTGCCCAGCAAATTACTCTCCAGCTTGAAATCCCCAACCATGGGTCAAACTCCTTGAGACCCAACTTCCCCTGCCCAGGATTTCTCAGTGACTGTGGATAATGGCAACTGAACCCCAGGAAATGTGGATGCATGGCCTTCTGCACAGACCAAGCCAGTGCTGCTGTGTTTATCCCGGTTTTATTGCTCACTAGAATTGTTTTGCTGGAAGGGCTGAGGTTTGGCAGGCTCTGCTGTCGTGCAGCTGGGCCAGGATGGCATGACACACACGTTTGAGAAATAACCCCATAAATCTGCTTAATTCAGTCGATGAATCATTCCCACTCCCCATAGGCTCCCTTCCCATGAACAAGCCTCACTGCCTCTGCTCTGGGAAAAAAACACAGACAAAAACTACCTAGGCAGTATCCCCTGAGCCACAATAGCAGCACTGCCTGCCTGCTTCTCACAGTCCTCTGCCCTGCCCAGCAGCCCCAGCCATGTCACAGGGTGCTGGGAACTGCCTGGCACCTTGGTGCCACATCCCCAGACTCCACGGTGTTCCACAGTCAGAGCAGCCAGACAGCTCCAGCTCTCCTCTCTCAGCCTCCCCAGGCCAAGCAGGAAAGCAGACAGCAGGTCCTGGGAGCAGCCACAACATGAAAATGCAGGGTCCATTTTGCAGCCACCCCTTGGGATGCTGGCTGCTGCTGGCTAAAACCACATGAGAGTGGGTCCAGCTTCTTGGGGAACCACTGACACCCCTTGGCAGGACTGAGGTTACCATGACAAGAGGAAGGCTGGGTCACACTCCACCATATCCATCCAGATGGATGAACATATCCACCCAGTTCAATGTCACAGCTGACACTGGTGTCAAAAGCACTAGGAGTGGAGCAGGATGTTCATGTTCAGGTGATGGTCTCTGTTCAGCCCTTGGTGAGGGGCTGGTGCTCCCAAAGGCTGGTCCATCCATGCAGCAGCACTGCTGCCCACTCAGGCCCATGCTGACATGGGTAGGTCCAGGGTCAGTCCTCTCCATCCCCTTCTGGGGTGGGTATGCAGCCCACCAGCCGCAACCTCTTTTGGGGGAAGAAAGGTCAGAGTGAGTGGTCTGAATGTCACACACCCCACTGGTGCATTGGCAGGTGCATCTGTGTGCCATGGGTGCTGTGGAGCTGTGGCACATCCCTGCTTCCATCATACCCTCCTCGTGCCAGGATCCTGCCCTAGTCAGACCAGGTCTGTCCCACACAAGAGGCGTGTGAAGCGCTGTTGATGTGGATACTCAACATGTCCCAGAAATAGCTATGATCTGCAAACCCGGGCTGGGGGGGCGCATCATGAGGGCTGTGTCTGCAGGAGTCCTGGGATTACGTGACAGTCTCAGTTTTTCTTTTAAAAACAATGACATCAAAACAGCGAGTTTCCTGCATTCCCAATTATGGTGGAGAAAACCTGGGAACTTTTCTAAATTCATGCTACTAACACCTGCAAGGGGAATGTTGTTAGAGAGACAGCGAACAGACATGATGAAAAACCAAAATTCCATGATACCTTGGGGACTCGAACTCCCATGTCTGTGTGGCATGTCCCACCCCTCTTACATGGCCAGGTCACAGCATCCCTCTCAGCTGGTGCCAGTCTGGCCAGCATCTCAATGCTGTGTCCTGGGGAAAGGACTTGCAGAGATGAAGGAAAACCCAGGATGAGCCATTGGCACTCTGCTGACACAGCACAAAGTGGAAGCACTGTGCTTGGCCAAGTTCAAGGTCGAGGGCTGTAAATTCCTTGTTATTTTTAACTCCAGGATAGTAGCTGGCTGAAAACAAGAGGAAAAACAGCTGGGATCTGGAGAGGGAGAGGAGGTACAGGGAAGGTGGATACTTTTGCCTGTTGAAATAAGGGCAAAACCTTAAGGAAGAGGCAAGAGGGGTGAGGGAAAATGGATGCTGCAGGGTTGCAAGATGCCCTCAGAGAGGGGCCTTGTCTGTGCCCCACCAGTCATGGAGCTGCAGCTGGACACTTCCTGGTGGCTGAGGAGACCTGTGAGGACATGTGAGGTGCTGGTACAGCCTGGGGCCATGGGTGGATTGGGGCATGGGGTGAGCTGCGCTGCAGTGTGTGCTGGCACACACGTGCACAGCCAGTGGTTTTCTTCCCCAAAGGCAGTGCTATAAAACAGCAGCATGAGGCTGATATTGGGAAAAAGCCTTTTCTCCTCCTTGGTGCAGTGTCTGAAGGCAGGGCTGGCATCCCAGCTCCCTCCTCCTGCCCTGCCCAGCCAAGGATGGGCAGGGGTGCAGTTCTTGGGGCTAGAGCTTCACCTCTGGCCTCAGCAAAGCCATGGTGCCCACGGCACAGTGTTCCCTGACCCGCTCTTGGCATGTGCCTTCATTAGATGAGCATTTCCAAAACAGCCCACACATGTGTCACATCACCCCAGCAATGGGATGCATATGGCAAGAGGGCAATGCAGGACCCATATGCCTTCAGCTCTGCACATCCCCCCCCCTACACAGGGCACTAGTGTGGCTTCCAGGAAAAAGCAGTGATGTTCCTGGGGTGTGAAGTGATTAAATGCTGAGTTTTGGGGAGAAAAAAACCAGTCAAGAAATAACGTAAGAGAGACAGCCTTGCAGCAACTGCTGCACAGGGCTGAGCTGTGAACAGGAGCGTGCATGCACAAACACCCACACCCAGTCTCATGCTGGCATTCAGATCCTGTGGGATCCAGCTATGTGCACAGGGCATGTGTGCACACACGTGCATAGCACACTCTCACAAGATTGTGTGATCCCTGGGATCCAGCTACAGGCAGAACAGGTGTGTAGGCTCAGGGTATCCAGACCCGACCTTGTGCCCACAGTGGTCCTACTCAGTTACAGCCCCACAGGGCTCTGCCCCAGGTGGACACCATGTACTAGTGATGATGTTTCAGGGAAACCTTCAGATCCTTGTCCTTGAGCAGAGCCAGAACAAACTGGGCGATTAAAGGCAATTTCCTTGCTCACAGCCTCTTCTGCTAGGATAAACCTTTCCCTTGGCCTCCTCCCAAGCCTGCTCTCCTGTCATGTCTCGTGCCCCAGCTTTCCTTTGCCGTCATCTCTGACTGCATCTGCTCTGACTTTCTGGCTTCTCCACATACCCCACGTTGACACTGGGGACAATCCCAGCCCTGTGATGCTGCTAGCGTGGGTTGTTCTGCAACTCCTGGTTCAGGACAAATCCTCCCTTGGGAAAACCAAAGCCTGACTTAAAAGACACCCAGGGCTGGCACTCTCCGGGCTCCCCAGGAAAGTCTCACAGATGGTCTTGGGTCTGAGATCACCACCACCACCCATGGTGCCTGTTGCATCTGAGCTCTGAGCTGATAAAACTTTCATGTGTTGGGCAGCACAGTCCTGCCAACCTCATATTCCCAGGAAGCCCAACAGCCCAAGGGCTCACACTGCCCTTCCTACCCTGCTACTGTCCTCAGGGGACACCCAAGATGCCAGATCATCGCTTCTCCCAAGCTCTGCATCCCTAAGCAGCACAGCCATTGTACCTGATGCACTCCACTGTGGGGACACAGGCAAAGGCACTGCCCCACGGTGCTGTGGGGACACAGGGGACACACCACTGTGGGGACACAGGCACAGGCACTGCCAGCAGAGCCGACAGTCAGCAAGCATCTCTCCCTGCCTGGCAGTGCCAGGCTAGGCAGCTCTGGCAGGAGGGTGAGTGCACGTGAGAAGATACTTCATGCTCTAGTCAAACCCTGTACAAACAAAGCAGCGTGATCTGAGGAGTGAGGGACAGCCCCTGCATGGGGACAGAGCCACTATGCTAGCATACAAAGTCCCCTTCACTGCCCTGAGAGATGAGCAGTGTGTGCAGTGACATTGAATCTGAGACAGGGACAATCGCGGTGTGAGCCCTTCTCACACAGAAAGGCCTTTGTGAGCCATGAGCATCCCCAGCTCTGCAGCCACCATGGGTCCCCAAGCACAGCCTGAGCCATGGTGCTGGGCCCCCCTAGAGCCAGGCCATGACAGGGCCACCCTAGACATGGCCTGTGTGATGGCTCAGCATGTGGGAAGTGGTGGGAGGCCGGATGGCACCCAGGCAGCCAGGGAGCCAGGAGTCGGCTGCTTTCCACAGCTCTGCCAGCTCACTAAATCCCTGCTCCATCCCAAAAGCCCTCCTTTGCCCCATCTCCTGTCTCCCGTTGGTGTGACTCATGCCTCACAGTCTCTGGAGATGCACTTCGGAAAGGCCTTGGCACCCCGCAGCCAGCCTGGTGCCTCTGAGTGCTGCGTGTGAGCAGAAGAGGCAGCACCCACTTCGTCACACCGGCAGCACCCACTTCGCACCCCATGGCAGAGTCAGACCTGCTGGGTTCCCCACAGCAACAATCCCCAGCACAGAGCACCCCAGGGACGCGTTGGCACTGGGAGATAGCATATGGGGTTTCTCTGTTGTGCCACCCACCCAGCATCGCCCCTCCACAGTCAGTGATGTCAGAGCTGAGCAAGCAGGGCACGAGGCCACCAATGAGCAGGGGACAGCAGCTTGCTTTTGCTGTGCATCCAGACTCAGGGTGCAGAGGGCTGGTGCAGCAATCCCTCTGTCTGGAGGCAGGATTTAGAGAAGACCACAGTGCTCCCCTAAACTCAAGCAAATACAAGTGGATGCTGCCAGACTGTGAGCTGGAGAAGGACAAGTTCTCTCCAATGCCATTCTGGGCAGGCAAGGAGCAGGCAGGCTTGGGAAGCAGCCTCACCAGACCCCTGGTGAACCCTGTAACTGGCACATGGCATGCCAGCTCCCAGAGACAGCCTGTCCTCACCACCACCATGTCTCAGCTGGCTCCTTCCAACAAGAGAGTGAGCATCAGGGCGGATGTGGGCACTGGTGGCACCAGGAATCCCCAAGCAGGGGCTGCCCTGGGAAAAGTGACCCAGAGTCCGCTGGAAGGGGGTGGGAGGTGTGCCAGCGTCATGGTGCCCAGGCAGCCAGCCCAGGGCTCAGGTCAGGATCCAGCCATGGCTTCCCAGCCCTGCTTGGGGCCCTGATGCACCAACAGGAGTGTTTCCTGGTCTTTTATTCGGTGAGGAAGGATCACAGGTCTCTGGCACCTGGAAGACCCAAGCCTGGAAGCTGTGCTGTGCTCCAAGGGTAATGAAGGGAGAACATGCTCTGCTGCCAACAGCCGGTGCCTCACCCCTTGTTTTCAACTTTATGTAAGCAAGGAACCCAAGCCTGCTCAAGGACACGATGAAATTGGATCCATACGGAAACAATTAGAAAGGGGTGGAATAAGGAAGAAATTTTGCTTTGTTGGCACAACTCTCTGCCCAAGGAAGAAAACAGAGCCCATGAGCCAGCCCAGATGTACTTGCGCTGGGGGAAAACAACTCAGTGAAAGAGTGAAAGAAAGGCATGGAACTGGGGCTTGCTCCAAGCGGGCTGGGGTTGGGGGGCAACTCACCCCACACCCAACTCCTCTGGGACCAGCTTTGGCCAAGGGTGAAATGAGCCCTTGAGCCCAGGGCTGACATGCCTGGCCTGCTCAGCAAAGGCCCAGAGGGCTCTGCTGCTCCTCTGGGATGTTTTATACCTGCAGGACTTGTTGACAGGGAACACTTGCCACCACAGCTGCTTGGGAAAGGCACCCTCTGGGCACCGGGTGTTCCAGGATGAAAACGATTTTATCCCCCAGACTGTGAGTCATCTCGGAATGTGGAGTCTGGTCGGGCATCTTAAAGGGTGATTCCAGGATTGCAGCACTTGCGGTTGGAGAGTAACACCCTTTGCTTGGGCTCGTGGAGAAGTCCTTGGCCAGCCTGTGTGGGTAGGTGTCCACCTGGAGAGGTGAACTAGTGCTGGTGCTGCAGGGTGACGCCTCTGCTTGCACCACAGTACCCACAGAGCCACATCAGCTCCCTCAGCAGCTTTAGCATCCTTCCTTACTCAAACCTTACCCTTCAGTCACAGATCCTGCACAGCCCAGGGCCAAACCCCCATAGCTGCTCCCGTTGCCTCCAGGGCAATTGAGAAGAACTGCCTGTTCTCAGGGTACCCATGGGATATAGCCAATGCTCTCCAGCTCCCCTGCCAGTGTCCCTAGAAGGACAAGATAGCAGCAGCTGTTCCCTCAAATCTTTTTGGAACAGGGACTTCATTAGACAAATAGGAGCATATCTGGGCACGGGCTGCTGGCCATGCCTCACCCCAGTGAAACCTGGGAGCCTGATGCAAGCACACAGGGAACTTCCTCTGCTGGCAACTTCCACTGGTTCTTTCATCAGCCAAAGCTCTGTTCCAGGTTTGTGCCTTTCATCAGCAAAGGCCTTCAGAGCTGGAATCCTGGGAGGTGAGTACCTGGAATGTGTTTGGAACAGCTAATCCCAGGTTTGTCCTTCCCTGCAGGAGAGGAGGAGCAGGGCAGGTGAGACAGGGCTGCAGGGTCTGGCTGGCTTCCTGAACTGCTCAGCAGGAGCATGGTCTTCCCTCCTGGTGGCAGCACAGCCACCACACTGGGTAGGTGTTTCTCCTCACCCTGACCCCACTGCAGGCCATCTGCAGGGACTGTGCCTGTGCCTGCAGCCATTCCAGCCAGAGCCTACACACAGTGGTTTGTCCCCTTCTCCCTTGCAAGGGGATATGGTCTCTGCTAAACCACTGGAGCCCTGTCGTCAGATGTGTCCTGTCCTCAGATGTGTCCCTGATATCACCATTTATATATCTATGATGAAACACTCAGGTCTCACAGTCTGCTGTCCCTGGCTGAAGGCTGTTCTCAGCTGGTGTCTGACAGGGTGGCAGATGGCATGGGGACAGTGGGAGCTGAGACCTGCCAGCCCTCCTGAGCTCCTGGGAGGCATCCAGGAGCTTCTGTGCAGCATGCTAGGCTGGGGCTGAGACCCCCAGGAGATGTGAATGGCTCAAGCCAGCACTGGGGCCAGAAATCCACAGCCACAGGGCAGAAGATGCGACTCAAGAGCAGTCAGAGCCAGCCCAAAGAACCCCCGTCTGTGGCATGGAGTTCATCCTCCATGGGAGGAAGTGTGCCCATGCCTGATCCAGCTTGCCTCCTTGTAACAAGCCACCACTAACACTGGAGCCACTGCCTGACACCTCCCACCCTGAGCCTACAAACACTGAGCTCTTCAAGAGCTGACAGCCTGCTTCAAAGCGCCCTAAAATAGCCCAAAACATCTCCCTCAGGCTGGCATCCTTTGGGCTTTCCAGGGTGACCAGCAAGATTACCTGCCTCAAGCCAGGCAGCCTATCTGGGCTACCAGGACCTCTTCAGTGACCAATTCAGCTTGTTCAAGTGGCTGTTTATATTCACTACCCAGCTCCCTGCCAAGTGTGGATTGGTTTTGGGTAGGAAATTATGGATTCCTTCTTTACTTTCAAATGTTTTCTCTTGTGTGTCTTTTGTTTTTGTTGTGTTGGACATGGAAAGTTCCCAGCATTTGTCAGCCTTGGAGCCTAGGCAGGGAAGAGAAAGCAAACACTGTGCTCAGCTGAGGACAAGGAGGCTGGAGGGGCTGGAAATTTTAAGGACAAACTAACCCCAAGTACTTTCCACACCATTCAGCCAGCCCGGGGCTGAGTCTTTTGCAATGGCCATGTATCTTTGTTCTACACCTTAGTTCCTCACTTCCTGCTGACCATTTCCAATTAGCTCCAGAAATCACAGCCCAAACTGGAGCTACCTCAGCCTGACCTTGATGATGTAACCCACATGTGGGAGCAGATAAGTTGTGCCTCAGAGGGACACAGCCACCTCCACCCCAGGACACGCACCTCCATCTGCTCCAAGGAAAAACCTACAAACTCACTCTGGTCCTTCCCTCTCCATCCTGTCTGTCCACTGCACCAGCAATTCTCCAGCAAAAGAACCAGCCAAAATCCCCTCTCACCCTTCCCAGTGCCCCCAGCAATTCCCAGCCTTGCCCTGACCCTTTTCTGCTGCTTCTCCTCTCCTCACATCCATGCTGAACATGTGCTGGTGTGCTCAGGGGAAAACATCTGCAGGACCCAGAGATGTGGGGCACTCATATGGGCATTGGTATCTTCTGAGGGCATCCTGGAGTGCCTCTGGCACAAATTTTATAAAGACCAAGATCCAGGAAAACTCTCAGGTGTCCATTTTGCCCTTTGAAACACTGAGCACCCCATATCTCCTTTGCACAATGGAGAGCAGCACCCCTCTGACAAAAATCTCCTGGAGGAGCTGTGATGGGGAGCAGTGGAGCTGTGATGGGCAGCAGTGGAACTGTGATGGGCAGCACTGGAGCTGGATGCCAGCCCTGGGAACTCTGCACTGCTGGCCCCAGCTTTGCCCATAGCAGCCAGCAGCCGGGTGCACTGCTCACCACTCCAGATAATTATAGCTCTGCTGTTTATATACCCTTAGCCCACAGCCACAGGAAGGAAGGCTGGAGGATGCACTCTATGTAACAGGGTTCTCCACCCCTTCCCCGCTCCCCCTCCCACCTGCACCCCCCCCCGTGTGAATTCAGCATCTATGACAGGACACCAGAGCCCAGCCTTGTTTGTCAGAGCTGGTCACAACCCACAGCTTCCCCTTTCTGACACCCATGGAACCCTGCTCTGGGCTTTCCAGGCACTGCTTCCCCACTTTGAACTGTTTGCAATCACCTTCTGCATTCCTGAGCTTGAAAGTTTCTTGATTCCACAGCTTGTCTGGGGAAATGGAGGCTTGTCCTTGACCCCATGCATGGCTTAACCGTGTGGGTCCTGCAGCCCGCACCCATGTCTGAAGCTGTGGGTGCACTGAAGCACCCAGTGGTGGGTCAGTGCTCTCCTCTTCACATAGGTTGGCCATGGCACCTCTGCCAATCATATCTCCCTGCCTTTGCATGCCAGCACATGGCACATGCATGGCAATCTCATGCGGCTTGCCAGGGGCCGAGCAGGACAGAACAGAATGCAAGGGAACTCCCGAGCTGTGGGGTTGGCCACCTCTGTGGGGACAAGTGACCATCAGTCATTGCTGGACCGGGATCCTAGGAAGGTGCCCTGTGTCGAGTGGCATCTGTGGTGGCACTGGAAGGGGGTACACAGTCATGGTGGCACAACTCATGGGGGAATGGGGGAGTGGAGCCCCTTGCCCATGCTGCAAAGAAGCAATGACCCGGCATGGCTAGGCTGCAGGACTGGGAACACGATAGGCTGTGCCCCATGCGGAGGGGCCAGGCCAGGCAGCTGCAGCTGAGCCAGCGCTTTCGTGTTTGTTTGGGCTGTTAGATAACTTCAAAAGCAGAAGCTGGAAGGGCTGGCGGCTGAACAGTTTGTTCTTTCCGACTTCCACACGCTGCTGCCTCAAACCTCAGCGCAGCACAGTGCTTAAACCGCAGCCCTGCTGTGCTGCTCGGAGCCGCCCTGTCCCCTCCTCCTCATTCCAGGGCCAAGCTCTGCTTCTCTCTACTGCTAGAGAAGGGACCAGAGCAGAGGGAACTCTTCGTTGTAGGGGTCTCAGCCCTGTACCCCAGGCCTGTGCCCCAGGCTCGCACAACTTGGCACCAGGTTGATGAGCTGCTGCCACCTCCTGGCCACGGTCCGGGCTCGAGGGTGCTGCCCGGGCACCCCAGGGACAAGTGAAGGCGCCTCCGGGTTGCAGCCCGCACCCAGCCGAGAAGGGAAGGAGCAAGGGTCAGACACCGTCGCGCCACCCAGCACAGCCCTTATCTGCCTGACACGTATCTGCTGTGAACTGGGCCAGTGAACAGCGGAGGACAAGGTCACAGAGATCTCTGCTCCAAGGAGTGTGCTGCACGGCGTTGCCAAAGGGCAGTGATAGGAAGTGAGTCTTGGGTAACCTTTGGGCACCTGAGCCTCTCCTGGGACAGGCTGCCTCACCTGCCCAGATAGGAGGAATGGCTGGGGCTGCAGCACTGAGGTGTCAACCTGCTTGGGGACCAGGAGTGTGTCAGTCCCTGGCATGGTGCTGTGCCTCAATTCCCCCGTCACCGGGAGGTGAAGGCGTGAGGCACACAGTGCTCTGCCATGAGCGGAGAACAAGCAGTGCTGAGAAGCCCTCCAAGTCTGCCCTGCTCCTCTGCACCTGCTAATGGTAGCACTGGAAACAGAACTGCCCAGCCATGCAGACTGGGCTCCTGGTCAGGGCCAGGACCAGAATCCACATTCCCTCAAGAGGCACAAAGCCCATCCCACAAAGGGGGACACCGCTACTTGATCAAAGGGAAGGGCATTTTGCCACAGCTGGTCCAAACATCCTTCACTGGGCTGTGTCACACCTCCCTTCATCTGTCGGAGCATTCCAACCAGTGACACAGGGTCCCAGTTCCCATCACCAACTGGGAGCTTCCAAGAAACTACAGGGACAAAGGCAAGGTTGGGCCGAGGCCAAATCACTAGTGCAGGTTTTGCCTCTGTCCAAAGGAGGTGGTGAGGGCCTGATCCTGTGCCTGACAACCAGGATCCAGGCACATCACCCTGGAGTCTGCTAAGACCCCTCTCCCAGTGCTGAAACACTGGGGATGAAATCCCCCCCAGCTGGGACCGAGCGACAGGTGAGAAGCAGCATGTGCTGCAGCCCCACTGGGAGCTGGCACAAATGCAGCAGGGAAGGAAAGCGGCACCATGGCTGCTCTGGAAGGAGCCAGTAAAGCCAAGCAGGAGAGGGGACAGGCAGGAATGAAGCAGAAGCCAAATTGATGCAGAGAGCAGGATGCTACAGACTTGTTAAGACTGGGGCTTGCTCAGCTGAGGACACAAGCAGGACTGGCTCCAACCTAGAGCCCCGCCCAGAGCAACACGTGTTTTGGTCCACACTATGTGCCATGGTGACTGAAGCGGCACAGGAGACCAGGGGTGCCACAGCATGATAGGCATCATGCCTTGACTCAGGGCACAGTCACTGTGCACAAGGCAGAGTGGGAGGGGACAGAGGCCCCTGCACACACGGGCAGGCAAGTGTTTATGTGGCAGTGCCCAGATGCCTCTCTGGCCTGGCCAAAGGCAGCCCTGGGAGTTTGGCAAGTGCTCTTCCTCCCTCTGGTGCCCACTGACCTGTGACACCATGGTCCTGCAAACTGTCCCAGAGCTCGCACAACTTGGAGCCAGCTTGGACCCACGAAGTCCCAAAAGGCTGCCCTCTCTCTGCTCATTCTCTTCCCCATGGGCAGGGGCTAGGGAGAGCCCCAGGGCTGACATGGGGAGTCCTGTGGACTGCTCAGACAATGGAGGGAATGGGGACACATCCCAGACAGGTTTTAGAACCAAGGGCAGGCTCTGCAGCAGCCAGTGAGGTTTGCCTTTGCCTAGCACAGGGTGCCCTGGGAAACTGCACACCCACCACAACTCCGACTGGGGAACAGGCATGATCAAAGGCTGCACGAGAGTTGCAGGCTCATGTGCTTTCCTGTGGGTTCAGGTTTTCAACCTGCCTGAGTCAAGGGAAGGTTCAGGCTTCAGCTCTGAGGACAAACTCAGACTTCAGCTCTGCTCTGCACCCCTGTAGCATCCCTTCCATCTTTTCTCACATGCTCTGGAGCAGCACGGCACAAACCGCCTGATGCTATCGGCTCACTTGTGATTTCCACATGCTCCTCAGGACCCCTGGGTGGACAAGAGGAACAGGTCAGATGCTGAACCGGCGTAAGGCAGGAATGCCAACACAGCCTGCAGGATTTAAAACAGTGAGGTCAGAGGCCAGTCCTTCAGCCTCAAGACCCCCTTCTCCCACCTACAAGGCTTGTCCAAGGCAGCCGAGATGCTCAGTGCTCTGGGCTCTCCTGGCTTTAGGAGGGCAGAGCTGCCCAGACTGCTCCTTGTGGGCTCAGGAGCAGCTTTCTGAAGGCAGGACATGGCCAGTGTGGACATCAGCAACAGCAGTACCCCTGAGGGATGCAGTTGCCATGTGCTGAGAAGGAACAGAGCCCAGAATGTTTATTCACCACTTTGCAGCCACATTGCTCCACTGCAGGAGCAGAGCCATGGCATGGACGGTGAGATAAGCTACCACTGCTGCAACTGGGCTTGTCAGAGCCACTTCTGCTGCTCCAGGCCTGCAAGTACATTTGAGGTCAAGCAGAGGAGAGACTCCTGACACTTGGGAGTGCTTGGCTTCAGTGCTCTCCACGATGGGGAGGGCCCGGCAAAGCTATCTTGGCCATCCTAAGCCAGCTCTTCCTGCCCCAGAGAACCGGCCTTGCATGCCACAGAAGGATGGGATGTGCTCTGGGATGGGCTTGTACTGGATCCACTTGACCAGACTCTGTAAATGAGGTTTTATATAACTGTTTTCTGATTGCTTCCAGCAACTTCCAAGAGAAAGCCACAGGCATCCAGTCTGCACGCCTGCTTGCTATGAATAGGCTGAAGATGTCGGTTCCCTCAGTTACTGTGAAAAGCTGCCCATTCCTGCAGCAAAACCTGGTAAGGCAGCACTGATGCTCTCAGGTCAGACCCAGGGTACCATCACGATGAGCAGGCTGTTCCTGCCACTGTCAAACAAGAAGCTTGTGAGCCACCCCACAGCTGGGACAGGCCCAGGAAGAGGACATGCATAGCCTGGCTCCCCTCCCTTTTGTGGTTTCTCCCAGGCTTCCCAGCCACGTCCCTGCTCACCATGCCAGCAGCTGCTGCAAGCCCGGCAGCCCAAGCCTGTGTTCAGCAGCACCAGGTTTATCCGGTGTATCGGGACTAACCCCACCCTGCTGCCCTCCGCAGGGGAATGGCTCTTGGGGCCTCAGGCAGCTGTTCTGGCAGAGATGGAGAGCATCCTGCTGGCACTGAGAGGGGTCTCTGCATCCCCACTGGGAGCTCAGCTGGGTGCAGGGCTTGGACGCAGCGCAGGAGCGCAGTTCCCACGCACTTGGCCCACGCAGGCGGCTGCACATTGCTCCTGCATGCAGGAGAGCTGGGAACGTGGCCACCCGGGCTGGCTCCCTGGGATCGGATGTTATTTAACTCCCAGTTCCTCTCTCATTTTTGCCAGGCAGCAACTGGTTCTGCTGTTGGCTGAGCAATAAAGAGCCCCTTTTTTTTATCCCACTCCACTGTTTCTAGGCTATTTTCAGGCTTTCTCAGTGGGTCTTTGCTGCAGATACTCAAAGGGCTGGAGCAGGTGTCCTGCTTCATGGGCCCAGAGGAAGAGGAGAGATGTGTAGGGCAGGAGGTGCTGGTAAGGAGGAGGACTTCCAAATCCGGATGGGGAAGTACGTGACTTGGAGCACCTGCTAGCCTGTGCTGCATGTGGGAGCAAGCTCCTCTTCTCCCACACAGCTGTTCTGTGCAAGAATTGGCCTTCCCTGATGGACTCGTGATGCCCAAGTCTTCCCAACCATGCCAGCAGCAGTCTTCATCTCTCCACAGCCCAGCCAAGGCAGCCTTCCATGTGGTGCCAGTGGGGAGGTCCCCACGCTGGTCTGGCTGCAGCACTGCAAAAGGAGAGGTGCAGAGGCACAAGGGAGAGTCTTCTGCTCCAGGGAAGTTGACGGGACACAACCTGGGCTTAAAGTGCCCAGAGAGGGTCACATATAGCTTTGGCAGTGCAGGAACTGCCACAGATGGGGGTGGCAGAGAACAAGTCAGCTGGTGTCACATTCAGGATTGGGATAGGGACCAACCCTCAACAGACCTTAAGTGGGGGAGAAGAGCGTGAGGGACATGTTTCCTGCCAGCACCGTGGAGTGCTGGTGCCATGGCCAGACCCTCCCCACTGAGACTACCAATGGGAGTGATGCTGTCCTGTCCCCAAAACAGAGGACATGAAATAGCATATCCCAAACTCCTTGTGTCTGTGTTCAGGAGAAGGGGAGCAGCAAAGGAAGAAGCAGTCTGTGTCTCCATCAGGCAGGGACAATCCAGTCTGAGGCTTGGGTTCTCTGGCTGCAGGCTGCAAAAGGCTGTTTTGCCCTTGTGGGACAAAAGGACTCTTGACCTGGGGTAGGAGTTGTTACCGTGTGTGGCCGCATAGCCCTTTTATCTCCTGAAAAATTGCAAAACCCTAGTCTTTGCTGCAGCTCCAAGAAGCTCAGAAAGAGCTAGAACCTGCTGGAAGGCAGGCACCCACGTCGGCACTCAGCCAGCTCGAACTTTCCAGGCTGTTACGCAGCACTGAAGCTGCACGGTCGCTTAGCAAGGGCATTGCACGTCACAACCCCAAGCAGCCCCAGCCAGCTGCATCCAGGCACTGGGCTGGGCCTGCTGTTTTTCTGCTTTATCAGGATCTTGCTGAGATCGGCGGTGAGCGGGTCATGTTTGTGCAGTGGTTTGTGCAGGCGAGAGGTTATGTAAGTGCTCAGGGTTACTCTGGAGGCTTGGCTGGCCGTGCGTCCCCTGCGCATGTGCACAGCTGCTGGGCCAAGCTCTGGTACAGCGAACGGGGACACCAGCACACACAGAGCCCTGCGCTCTGTGGAGCTTCATTACCATCCTGGGTCGTTATCGAGGTGCACAGTGTGTGCATGAGCCTCTGCCATGCCCAGTGATATGCAGGGCCACATGCCAGGGGGCCAGGGGCCACGGCTGCGCATTCAGACAGTGCTGTCTGCACGCTCCAGCCATGTTTACCCTGTGCTGGCTCCCGATGTGCTGCTGGCTCTGGCCACTGCCAAAACGCCTGCGCCTGCTCCAGTAACCCAGCTCCTGAAGGTCACTGGCTGGAGGCCGGGCTCACATCCCATCTGCCTGCTTTTATTATTGATTGTCTGTATCATTGCTCGAGAGAACGGCATGCCCCAAGCATCTAGGGGCAGGACAGGCCTCGCTGCCAGTGCTGCTGCCTTTTGCCCAAGCTCTGTCTCTCCCCAGTGGAGAAGTGCAAGCACCAAAGGCCTCGCTGCCACCCTCGCCTCTGCCCACATGCACAAGACACAGTGTCAGAAGCTGGGGCCAAGAGGAAAATGCAGTGTTCCTCTGTCTGCAGCCATGAGCAAACTACAATTCTCTCTTTCTCTTGCCACTGTCTCCCTCCAAAGAGCAGGTTACCACACAGTGTCAGACCCCTGCATGTGCCTGTTTTCAGGGTGTGCTCCCAGCAGGAGCCTCAGAAAGTGCAACCCATCACCCCATCACCGTCTCAGCTCCCACAACGCCCTGATCCAGCACCCACCAGCCTGGAGGCTGCAGGGATATGGGAAGGTACAGGGGACCCTGAACAGAGTCAGAGCAAGTGATGCTGCTCTATCACAGCCCAGCTGGGCTGGCACAGCCACTATGCATGGCACAGGGCAGCAGCTGGGTGTGAAATGCTATAAGCAGCCCTGGGCTGTGAGCAGCTCTGCTGCTGCCAACTTGGATACCAGGGGGATGGGCACAGGAGCACCAGGGTGACAGTAGGGGCATATCCAAGGAAGGAAGGAAGGAAGGGAAGGAGAGTCTTCCCACAGCTCTCATCTGCAACATCCTGATGCCACAGGAGACCTGTGTCCTCTCCTCCCATCCCCTCCCCCCATTCTCTCTCCAAGTTTTGGCTGACATTTAGCTCCTTTGCCACTGACAGCAAAGAGCACAGGGTCATCTGCAGCCTGCTGAATGGGAGTTCATTGCCCACCTGGTACCTGAAGGGAAGCAGAAATGCCTCCATGGCACATTTTTACATAGCAACAAATTCCTGTCACCCCACACATCAATCACCCAAGGGTTAACTCCCCATGCCACAAACCTAGCAGTGCTGGCAGAGCCCTGCTGCTTCACATCAGGCTCTGAAACATTTTCCTGAGAGAATAGCCACAATCTCTGTCACTTTGGGTACTTTACATCAAATTTGCCAAAGCACTGGAAAACATACTGCAGCAGTGTTTTGGGGAGAGCTGTGGGAACACGGGGAGGATAGCCCTGCACTGCTCCAGGGTTCCCTGCTCTCAGGAGCACAGGGCACCCCAGCCATCCTTCTTCATGTATGTCCTCACGCTGGTGGCTTTCCACAGGAGCATGAGGGGACAGAGCCTTTGGAAGGGGCCATGGCTCTCCAGAGACCACCTGCTGATGACTTACCAATGATGCCTTAAATAATGGGATTTTCCCACTCCTGGGCAGCTGTGGATGCCACACGTGCTTGTGGCTATCACCAGGAACTCGCAGGCTTTCCAAATACCATTTACACCCCTCCTTCAGCAGCACCTGGACCCCTGGGGACACCATGGAAAGCCACATGTGATGCCAGGGTTAGAAACACCCTGCAGGTGCTGAGGTGGTAGGGCACAGCACGTGCCAGGCTGTGTTAGGGGACAGGTACACACATGGCACTGTGCACAGATACACTGGCCAGGTCTGTGCCACCTGGCACCAGCTTTTCACACTTCTGTTGTGAGCACAGGGGATGGCAGGGCAGGCAAAGGAACTGCAGTTCCAGGACACACTGGTCAAATTAAATTGGGCTTTCACATGCTAATTACCAAACGTTGACCAGCACTGGATGGAGCACACCCTCTTTATACCACAAACCCACTGGTCTTTGAGGCATTTCCAACATGCCAGAAGACACAGCCAGGCAGAGCTGACACAGACAGCCCGGAGGGCCTTGGCAAGGGTCACCCAGTGCCCCCAGGACACATGCGAAAAGAACCAGAATCTCAAGAAGGTAAGTCCTTGGGACAGGGTCCAGAGCAGCACACAGCTCACCCCAGCTTGGCCCACGTGCTTGGAAAGGGGAAGCTAAGGAGCAATTCATTGTTAGGACACAAGCACAGCCCCATGGTGAAACAGAGGTGGTGGTGTCTCCTTGCGGATGGTAAGACCTCAGTCCAGCCCTGCAGGGTGCCACCATACCCCAGGTGACCTGACCACCCCTTACTTTGCCATGGGTCTAAGGACAGCCCTAGCATATACAGGGTTTATTGGGCCAGACAAACCAGCTGGGACAGCGACAGATAAGTCTGCCTTGCTGGGGACAGTACCCCAGCGGGGTCAGACACACTTTCCAGAGAGGAGTGGAAAATTCCTCTCACCGTGCAGGCACTCCCTGCAGCCCAGGCACATCAGCTGTTGTCCCGAAGGACTTGGCATGCCCCAGAGTGTTTATCAACACCATTTCGCAAGAGCCATGGTACACAGCCTGGCAGGGGCATGCAAGATGCTTGGGCAACCGGCTCTGCTGAAAGCCCATGCTCTTGGGAAACACTCCTGCAGCATGTCCTAGGTAGGGAGCCAGGCTGGGAGTCCAGTGTGGGTCCGTATCATCTGAGTGTTCATTAGCACCCAATGGCCATCAACATTTTCTTCTCCTTTCTGGCCTCCTGAATTCAAGGATGGAACTCTGAGCTTTGCTTTTGGCCCTCTCTCAGTCTTGCAGTCCCTTGGTCTCTCCTGTCAAGCTTGTAAATGACTTCAACGTGCTGGTCCCCCCTTGCCAAGGGAGTGCTGCTGTTTTCAGAAGGGACATGGCTTGGGGAGGGGGTTACCCCACTCTCTCCAAGTGGTTTGGAGGTACCAGCAGGAGAAACAGAACAAATATGATGACAACACATCTGGCTGAGTGCTGCCCTGCAGGCATGGACCAGCAGCTGCACAATGCCTGAGAGATGGACATAGCAGGGCCAGCCTGTCCCCAGTTAACTGCAGATGTGCATAACTGGCACACACAGTCCCCTTGGGCAGGGTAGGGAAGGAAGAAGGCACATCCCAGACAACACTGGCTGGGCAGGACAGGGGACACGGAGCTGTGAGTAGGCCAGCCCTGGGAGCCAGTGTGAGCCCTGTGGTTGCCCTGGCCAGGGCTGGCAATGCCCACCCGACCCCATAGTGCTGTACCTGGCCACAATCAGCAGGTGCATCAGAAGGGGGTTGAGAAGGCAGAGTGTCATGTTGTTCTGCACTTCTGGAAGCACCATGGACTCCAGAAAATTTCTTGGGTGGTCCTAAAATCTCAAAATGCACCCCAAAGCCCTGTGTAAGTGGGAAATAGGTGGTGGGTTCATGGAGTAGGTGCCACTCCCCCAGGGTAAGGAACCTCCTCCAGCCTCTCAAAGGGGCCAGCAGCTCCCCTTGGCACCAAGGGGCTGAGAGGCACAGCCTTCCACAGCCAAGGTCCCTTGCAAAGGAGCTGGGGGTGCAGAGACCTACAGGGCTGTTCCTACAGTGGGGACCATCCCAGGAAGGCTACCCGGCTCCTGAAGCATTGCACAGACCCTGCCCCAGTACCAGTGCAGCTGGAGCGGCAGCAGCGAGCAGGCTTCGTGCGGCCGCCAAGATGTTTGCTGGAGCAGAGGCACGCATAAACATTTTGTTTAATCAAGGACTCAGAGTGAACACAGTGTACCCTGGCTCGCTGCAGAGGGAACAGCTGCGGCCCTGCGGGGCAGGGGCCAGGGACACCGAGTGGCGGTGGCAGAGCGACCTCCCGTGACACGGTCCCGACCGAGGGATGCTCATCGCCATCCCCACGGCGGCAGCAGGAGAGAGGAGCCCCAAAACATCCTCCCTGTCCCGCCACCCTGCTCTGAAGGGAAGCTGCCAGCGGCTCTGGCTACATGCAGGACAGTCCCCCTGACTGCCGTGCAGTGCAAGGCTCGGTTTGGCCCAGCCCTGCTGCAGCCGTGCCGCGATGGAGGGCGGGCTGGGAGAGCTTTGAGCTGCCCTGCCGGTGGGTCTGCGGGTGGTGACCCCATGGCAGCGCTGTACCAAGACCTTGGCCATGCCAGCTGCTGTGTTCTCAGAGAGGAAGCATGGGATCTCCACTGAGCCCGCCTGCCCCTCCAGGAATGGGGTGTTCAGGCTCATGACCGCAGCGAGAGCAACGTGAGGTCAGAGCTCTTTCCCTGCAAACCTCGGGTGCGCAGCACGGGCACCCAACAGCTATCGAGCGCTGCCGGGTCCCGGGCAAGCGCAGGAAGACATCTGGTGGAAACACGGACCACAGCATCCCTCCGTGGTGGGTCTGGCTAAGAGCAGGCTTAGAGGAGCTGCCGTCAAACTTAAGACTGTTTGCTTTTGGGTTTTTTTCCCCTGGGATCAGCTGGGAATTAAGCATCTCAGTTGCTGTGTTTAAACCCGAACCTTTAAACATCCTTTCCCCTTCCCCCCACCCCAGCACTGTGCTGCACAAAACCCCGGCTTTCTTCTGGAGTTTGATTTTAAGGATAAGTTTTAAAGGAGTCCTTTTGCAAAGAATTGTGCTTTTTGGCTTTTTTTCTTCTTTTAATTTCACAAAAATAATTTTTTGTCCATTGGGCCCAAGATCCAGGAGAACTTTGAAGAGCACCATGAGGGCAGCCAGACTGTGGTATTGCCAATCAGCACCTCTTCTTCCCACCTGCTTCATGCTCTGCTGCTGAGCCTGTTCTGTGGCTTCCTGGGCAATTAGTGGCTACAACACACATCCACATAGTCGGCAAAACCACTCCAGCTTTCTGTGTGTCCTTGCTAACCTCTTGAGGATTTTTAAGCCTTTGGTAATAATGAAAGGAATGGGGATAATTCCCAGAGTGCTAGACTCAGGATCATGTTTTATTTCCAAGCAGCTGGTGTCCCTTAGGATAAGGCAGTGGGACAGGTTTGGAGGGATGAGCTTTGCTCTGTATTTCCAGCCCCCATGCTCTTGACAATCACATTGGAATTAACTGGCTTCTTAGCTTGCATGCAGGGTGGTGTTTGCTCGGTTGGCTGGTTCTGGTAACTGAAAAGCAATCCCAATCACTTCAGCCTTAGGCTCCCAGACCTCAGTGCTTTATTTCTAGAGCACCTTCTATCCCACTTTTTTCCATTTTTCATGGAAACAAAGCTCCACTGCGCTACCATGAGCTCTGGTAACTGCTCTTTTGGCTCAGCTCCTGGGAAGCTCATCAGCCTGACCTAATGAGGAGCAGCCTGAGCTGCTATCTTGGGCAGCACTAGTGTGCAATGGGAAGAGCGGAGACAAGGGGAGCTCACAGATCAGTGACACGGCAGCTGATCCCATGTGAATGTCAAAGTTCTGTTCTTGAAACGTTGATAGACAAAGATTAAGGAAGACACTTTCCAGGGCAAACAAAATGCCAGAGCTTAGGGAAGGTCTCTGCAGAGCAGCAACAGAAGTAGAGACCCAGGACAGAAGTGGCTTGGTTCATACCCCTCTCTGCCAACATTTGGGGGGATAAACAGCAAATCCACCAAGAGATTGAGGAAAAAACTGACAAAAGCAGTGCTGGGATTACATTTAGGAGGGTCATTCCCTCCCTGTCTCCACTCAGAGTTTTTCCATTCTAGCTCTGGAAGAAACCTGCAGGACTTATTCCAGAGCTCCAAGGGACCTTTGCTAATCCTCAGCTCTGGGGCTGACAAAACCGAAGATGCAATCACCAACACTGCCAGAGGTTTGGCAAGTCCTGACTTACAGATGCTCCTCAGCAGGCAGCTCTGGGGCTCTGTGAGCTGCGATTGCAGAAATGCAGGTGTGATGAAATGTTTGAGCCCATGCACAAACCTGTTGCAACCCAAGGGTGTGCAGATGCTTAGATATCACAAGGGGAAAAGGCAAAGGCTACCTAGGGGCCTGGGTAAGGTCACGGGCGTTCCAGTCATGTCGGAGAAATGGAAAAGCAGCTGTTAACCCACCCATGCAATGTCAGCCATCACGCATAGCACTGCTGGGACCTGCTCGCAGGCTGGCTGGTGTCTGAGGTCAGGGACAACCTGCAAAGGGAAACAAAGACACTGCAAGATTAAAATCAGCAGGCGACAAGAGTTTCCCTTATCCTTGAGGGAGCAACCTTCCGCAGCTGGAGGACCCTTTCTGAGCCTCTCAGGCTGGTGACCTGGTGACCAAATCCAGGTGGACAGACCTGCTGTCTGTGCTTTCCCAGGACTCGGAAACTAATGCCAAGCAGGAAAGTGGCTTTCTCTTTCCTTTTCTCTCCTCCATTTGCATTAGGCAGGGAGAAAAAGGTCTCTTTCATAGGTGTTTGTAAAAAAAGAACTACTACCAAGACGACTTCCATGTAAGATTAGGTTTTGGGGGACAGAGGCCAGTCAATGGTCTCCCAGGGCGTGTGAGCTGCAGATTGTCCCATAAACATTGACGTGTTGATTTTGCTGTCGTAAAAGATTTTCACAAGAAATGTATCCCCTCACCTGCCTCACTTTGCACCAATAATTCAATCGCCCACTATGTGGAAGAGAAGAGATGCAGTAAGGCCCACTTAGACACTGCATAAAGCCTTACTTTAAAAGTCATGATATTTTCCCCCAGCATTACCAATTCTTATAACTTTTGTTCGAAGGGTTGAGGATTATCCAGCACTCTTCCAGTGCATGTTTGACAATAAATGTGATAATAGTTGAGGGGAAAGCTTGAGGATGAGGCTCAGTGTTTAAAATGCAAAAGAATATTATAATTAAATGTCAGCATTAATCTGATCAGTGTTAATGCCTCATAGGTAGTTAACACCTGACAAGAGTGCACAGCCTTGACCCTGAGGACAGGTTTTTGGATGTGGATGGGCAACCTTTGCAGGAAACAAGTGACTTCTCCACAGCCCAGCAAGCAGCCCGGGGGCATTGCGGGTGCACCCAGCAGTGCTGGGCTTGGCCCCAGATCCTCAGGGATGCACTCGGCACTGCCGTGCTCAGCCATAGAACCTCAGGGATGCGCCCAGCGGTGCCGGACTCAGCACCTCTCAGACTGCCGCCGCACCTGCCCAAGTGAGGCTGTCGCAGCCCCTTCCCCAGGCGGGTTCCGCTGTCCCGCACACTCCGGCACGCCGGGAGCGCCGCTGCTGTCACCTCGCACCGGCACGGCTCGGCTGCCATGTGCGCGCCCCAGCCACGCTGCCTCCACCCCGGAGGAGAGGGGCAGGGCGGGCAGAGCCAGGGACTCAGCGCCGCTCCACGACCCCGCCCTCCCGTCCGCTCATCCCCCAGCGCCGCGGGTGGGGTGTCCGGGCCGGTGCGACCTCCCCCGTGCAGGCGCTCCCGAC
>VWZF01005490.1:44973-62667 GCA_013396755.1 Sclerurus mexicanus | reverse complement strand
TGGTCCAAGGCTCTGTTGAAGAGACTCTGCTGCAGACCAGCAGTGCTGCAAGTCCTTTGCCTCCCTCACTGCTGAGGGGCTCAGTGACAGGTTTCATGACAGTCAAAGGCTGCCTCACGATGCCCAAGTTTGGAAAGATTTGCTGAGATTTATCCCCCCTGCTGGAAGCTTCCCTTCTGTCTGCTGGCTCACAGTTGTCCCCCAAACTCGTGATATTCTGCACTGAAGCTCAGTAAGGTTTGGCCCTGGCCTCCAACACTGCATGAACTCCCTTCAAACTGCTGGACAGCACCCTCAAGAGTGGGACCTGCAACAGTTTCCTCTGTCTCACAAGGAATTTAAGTCATTTCATTGGATGGGCTCTGGAGTTCTCAGGGTCTGTCCCTGCAGTGTAAATCCATTCTGAACCTTCTGCTTCCCCAGTGTTATCCAGGCTGTCCAGGAGGCTGGATCTCTAACCCAACACCTACTAATGAACAGACAGCACAAAGCCCCTCCCTAAGCACTGCTGAGCAGTGGGATGCACACACCACCCTGCAATCATGCCAAAGACACAGCCCTAAAAATAAAAGCTTTTTATTTCTTTTTTTTTTTTTAATATACCATTACAGAAAGATCTGAATAACATTCTCAACAGGATGGGCAGCTCCAGGGCCCAGGGCATGAGTGCAGGCAGGTGGCTCCAGGGTCTGCCACTGCTCCTTGCCCTCACCAAGGAGACCCGGCACTCCCGGCGTCAGGGCGTCACCTTCTTGTAGGTGATGTGGAGGTGCTGTGTCATGGGCTGCGTAGTGGTTGCCATTGAGACAGTTTGTTCGAGTTTCCCATCGGAATTGAGCCTGAATTTTCTGGTAATCTAAACCGGGGGGGGGATAAGAAAAGAAATAAGGAAATCAAGCAAACAGCATTCATGGGTTAAATCCCTTACCTGTGCTTTCTACCTTCCCTTCATCACCCCTGTGCCTGCTGTGAGGGCCTGCAGGACTGAGGAAGGATATTCTCACTGAAGCAGGCGAGTGAACAAGGAGTTTTCTCTCCTGAAGAGAGCAGCCTTCTCCACAATACCAGCTCCAAGCCCATTATCCATGGAGCAAGGCTGGGTCCTGGCACTACAACTGACATCACCTCAGTACAGACAGGCTTCTGTCCACCACATCCCTCCACCAGACGAGTGGCTCTCAGCTGGCAGCTCAGGGAGATGGGTGAGGCATCCTTCACCAAGACAGCCTTTCAAACCACTTGGGCTCTCTGGAGGTCCCCACACCGTGCCAGAGTTCAGGTGGGACATCACTCCACAGGCAGATCGGAGCCTGCTGAGCCTCAACCCGCACCTGTAGCCAGGAAGGGGTTCAGCCCCAGGCAGGAGAGAATAGCACTGCCATCCACTGGAAAGGCTCAGCAGGTGACATTGTCCCCATCTCTGCACCCAGGCAGGCCCTCTCCTCCTGCCAGTCCATCTGCTCACATTTCAGGCAGTGACTCAGAGAGGACAGTCCCTTTTACTTAAGTGTTTGCAATTAAAAGCTCTGCTCCCTTGCTGATATCCATAGTATCCAATGGCTTTACTTCTGCTAAAGAAAGTAGGCAATACAGCTGCTCCTGGGAAAGGGGAAACCCAGCAACTGAAAATATGCATCCAAAGGCAGGGGAGTTAGGACTTCCCTAAGTCAGGACACTGTTTGTGCAGGCACATAAAATTTTTGTGTACATCTGCACAAACTTGTGTTCTCTGTTGTCTATGGTGCAGTTTTATAGCACACAAAAACCAGGCTGTGACAGCTTGTTCAGCCTCACTGTCTCTTTCAGCTGCTGGTCAGTCCTGACACCTTCAAGTGTGACACCCAGACCTCCAACGGTGACCTCAGGATGCCACACTGACTCCAGCAGTGCCCCTGTACTCACAGTTGGCCGTACCCCTTCCAGCTGTGTCAACAAACCTCTGCTACACACCCAAAACACATCAAACCCCAAAAAAAGGCAAGCCCCTAAAAGCAGCCAACCAAGGCTGGAGGTGACAGCAAGTGCCGGCCCTGCCCTGCAGCCACAGATGGGAAAGGAGCCCAAGCAAGGTGTGACTGCTCTGAAAAACCAGTCAGCAAGATCTGCAGGTGTCCCTAAAACAACCTGATGAGGCCCAATACTGACCATACCTCATGTGTGCACCTTCATACTGCAAACAAACCCGCACTAAGAACCAACCTCGCTGCCACAGAAGGGTATTTAGACAAGAATTTCCTATTCTCCTCCCTAAGGACCTACTATGGCCACGGCTGGAGACACCATTCTGGGTTGGCTGGTCTGATCCAGCCCATCAGTTCTCATCTTAACAATCCCTCTGGGTCTCATAATGTACAAAATACCTTCTGAAGGCTGTTACAGAAAGGATAAGCCAGGACGCCATGCAGTATTTCCAAGCACTCCTGATGGCATTCTGTAATTAAAGCATGCTAATTAACCTATCCTCTCAGCTAGACTCCTCCTGGGGCGAGCAATGCTACGGGAATGGCTCACTGTGTATGCACTCACCTGCTCTACGTGGGGCTTCTTGGCAAAGGAGATCCTGGCTATGGAGTGAGAAGCTATCGAGAGCTCTTGTCCATTCACCTCCCCTTCCTCCACCTCCACCAGACCTAGGGAGAAGCAAGAGCATACATATCATTAGGCTACAAAGGTTATTTTACCATGTCACAAACTATTCTTGTGGCATTGCAGTACCTAAAGGGGGCTTATAAAAAAGAGGAAGAGGGACTTGTGTGATTCTGTGACTTTTTACACTGGCAGATAGGGATAGGACGAGGAGAGCAGTTTTAATCTGAACGAGGAGAGATTTAGATGGGATATCAGGAAGAAATTCTTCCCTGTGAGGGTGGGCAGGCCCTGGCACAGGTTGCCCAGAGAAGCTGTGGCTGCCCCATCCCTGGAAGTGTCCACAGCCAGGTTGGACAGGGCTTGGAGCAACCTGGGCTAGTGGAAGGTGTCCCTGCCCATGGGAGGGGGTGGAATTGGATGGATTTTAATGTCCCTTCCAACCCAAACCATTCCATGATCTATTAGGCTATGTAATAGACTGTCAGTCTCCTTGCAGAATGGTTTGATTTGCCCAAGCACTATTGACAACTGCAAATCCACACCATGTCAGACATGGAAAGCTGTTCAGAAAAATCCAGCCAGACTTACTCATACCGTGTGGGATGAGCACCACATGGCAACTGGCACTTTTCCCTTCAGCACCTGCCATTTGAGATGCAAATTTAAGCATCAACTGGGGTTTAACACTTTCACTTACAATAACTGAGATGTGGGTCTCTCTCATTCAGTCCCTGCAAGGTAAGAGCCACTGTGGGCCCAGTGTCAGAGAGCAGCAAGGCCCACAGGGAACGTTCATGAAATAAACCCGTGAGAGGTGCAATAACTCTCTGAAAAAGTGATGAACCTCTTCTTTTCCCCAGCGTGGGTCCCAGGTGTGTACCTGTGTTCTGGGCACTGATGAAGGCCACCTTATTAGTGTCAGGCTTGAGGCGGATGAACCCACATTCCCGGTGCATGGGCTTCCTGGTGTCCGGATGGAAGGCGTTGAACCTGAGGGGAAATAGGAGCACAAAAGCTGATTTGTTTTACACTGAAAAGACACTCTTTGGCCTGGTTTCCTCTTATTTAGCCACAGGAGTGCCTGCAGTATTCTTTGAAGAGTAAAAGCCTGACAAACTTTCACAGCTGGGAGATACAAACCTGGAAAAATATGGTTACTTTACAGGCACGGCTATTTCTTAGAGCTGGAGTTGGTTATTTAAGTTCAAGCTCCAGATTTTCCACAGCTCCTGGATCTTTCTAAGAGCTAGCTCAGAAACCTCTCAGGAACTCAGACATTTCGCAGATGCTGAAGCCACACTCTCAGATACTTCCTTTTCTCAAGTAAATATCTCAAATTGCACTATCATCTTCAGCTTTTACCCCTGGCAAGTTGTTTTTTTTCTGTATATTCCTTGCTGCAGGCAGCAAGAGAACAGACAGATTTCTCCCGCTACCCCCTTCAAAAAGATTAATTCAGCTCAGATTCTTATTTCCTCTTCAGGAGGCCTTAAGAACTGTAGGTTTGGTCACCCATAATGTGGGTCATTATATGTATCACGTGTGTTCGTCTGCTGCATTAGTTGGAATCATTATTTATTAAAGCAGCACTGAGGGCTGAAAAGTCCAAAGCAAGTGTTCTCTACGTGAAATGAAATCCACTGAATCACACAGAGCCAAGATTCCTAAAAGACCAGCAGCACAAGGTGCAGCACGTGGCACCTCTACACCTCGCAGAAACCCACGGGCTTCAGAGAACTGGAGACAAGGAAGGGGGAGCACAGCTAAGGGAAGAATTAGGAAGAGTCTGACTGCCTTGCAACTGCTTCTGGCTGTCCTCTGGGTACAAATACACAAATTGCTCCTCCTATTTGGTTTTGTCTCTCTATAAAGCATGTCTCCTTTCATAGGAGGAGCCAGGAAAGACTTCTGTTAGCAGCTGCATCCCCGCTAAGGACTCTCTGAGCATCCCAGCCTGTGCTCTGCAGCCAGTGAAGCCAGGTACTCTACAGAGCTGTGCCTCATGGTGGGATTATCTAGTATCAAAGGAGAAACAAACTTAAATCAGGTTTTTTTAGTGCTTGGAGTATTCAAGGGATACATGGGCTGTCCTGTAACAGTCACGCAGCACTGCTCCAGGAGTCAGCTCTGTCCTCCAAGCCTGCTGCCTGTTTTCCTGATGCTTCCCAGAGCTCAGCAACTCCCAGCTGTGGAACGCCTTGGCACGAAGAAAAGGACAAAACCCCCCACGTGACTCAAATCAGAAAGGGTACACAAGCTGGAGAGGGGGGTGCGACCAGAGCATGACTGTCAGGGCTTTGTTTCTTTTGGAAACTGGACTAAAACTGTCACAGGCTGAGCTGGCAGCTCCATCACACTCCAGGAACACAAGGCATCTCTCACACAGCACTTCCATCTTGTAATTATTCTTTCCTTGGTTTTCAAAGCAACACACTGTCCAACTCAGCCCTCCCAAACGAGCACCAGCTAAGATGTCACTTCTCTCTCTCTGGATTTCTCTTGACTTCTCTTGGAACAACCACTTGCAGCCACAGCAGTTAAGCTACCTGCCTCCCATCCCATGTGGTTGGATAAACCCTAATTTTTGTCACTGTCACACTGGTGAAGGCTGTGGACCACAGTTAAAACGGACAGACTTGGCAGCCATGCCACAGCTCCCTCATTTATTGTATCTGTAAGTGGGAGTTTCACAAAGAATGCCAATCAATCACCAGTCTTTAAGGAAAATGAAAGTCAGACAGTGCAGTCACACACCACAATATCATTTCATCTGGTTGCTGAAAATTTGTGTACTTAGCCACGGGAAAGGAAACACAACCAACAAATCCCCCAGGAGCCGGTGCCTGCTGCACTCCAACAGCTGCTGCCAACACAGACTTACGAGAAGTTGAGCATGGGCTGCCCCACGTGTGAGATGTGCACTTCTTCCAAGTACTGGAAGGGCTTCATTGTAGGGAAGGTGCCATCTCCTGGCGGGTCCGAGAGCCACGTGCCCAGCATCCAGGACAGGGGTTCCATCACAGGGTTCAGCTGGGGCATCTCTGTGGGGGAAGAAGACAGACAGAAGAAAGAAAACTCAGGGATCTCTGCGGCTTGCTGTGACAGCTGCCTGGAGGTGAACACAGGGCACCTCAGCAATGGACCAGCACCGCAGCAGCGCTTTTCTCCAGGGCAGCACCAGCTCCAAGGCGTGTGGGGAGATGGGGAACAAGGAACAGCCATGGAAATTGGGTCTGTTTCCAAACCTGCTCCTAGTCTCACACAGAACACTCTTCCAGGGGGTGCATTTCTGACTCCTCTCTGTAGCTTGATCTGAAGGGAAAGCCCCCTCCCATCTACATGCAAGAAAGAAGATGACTGAAATCTGTAGAGATTCTGCACACCTTCTTTACATTTCTGTGAACAGAAATCACTAAATAACAAAATCTCTAATGCTCTGGACTGATCTTTCTCAAGCACTGAGTGCAAACCTTTCCTGTTTGTTTCAGAGACCAAGGAAATGAGTGCTCACTTCATAGGAAAATTGGGCTGTGTACATATTTAAGATCATAATCTGGCTATAATTTTTTTTAAAAGAGATTAACAGTGACCTGAACTTATACAAAGAGACAGGCAGGGATCATTCAGAAGTGGTTCTGTTCAGGTTCTGGACTAAGTGAAACATTTTAAAAACACTGGGGTGCCTGTAAGCTAAAGAGTAAATGGAAGAGAAAGACACTTCCCTTTGTCACAGCATTTATTAAGAAGCAACCAAGGTCTGTTTCACAGTCAAAACTTCTCTAACAAATCATTTTAGGAGAGCTTTGATAAATAACACTTTAGCATTTTGCTTTCAGAGGTGGTGACCCGAAAAAAATTAATCAGAGAAATGGAGACAATTTAAGGCCGGAAGAGCAGAGCAGATCCAATAAAGTGTAAGTAGGGAAAGTGAGATGACACCCATGGGATCTTGGGAAGGACTGATTCCCATACAAATATGGTGCCCACTCCACTAGCAGTAGTCTGTTATGCAGACAAATGTGACCAAAGCAGGCTTAAAGCAGGTCCTCCTGCCCCTCACAGGATAAATGTTTGGTACTGGCAAGGTGGGAGCTCCAGGGCTGTTTTCCACACCTGGTGAGATCACCAACTACAAGAAGAAGCTGCCTGTCTGGCCGGTCTGAAAGGCTGCAGGGAGAAATCAGGACCTAAAAAGGTGATGTTGTGGTCAGAATTTGCTTGATCAGTCTGAGTTTCACTGTGCTCTGTACCAAATGTCCGGCTTAAAAGACTGAGCAAGGAGGAAGAACAGACAGTCCACACCTGTAATGTCCATGGAGGAGGAACAGAAGCTTTCCTGGTAAAAGAGACCACTTGTGGGACTCATTTCTCCACCGACAGCAGGTTTGGAAAGCCAGCCTGTATGTCAGCAAGGTGCTGTTAACTACTCTGCTTTATCCTGAAGTATTTTGCAAGTGAAGTGACATGAGAAAACATGAGATCTCACCAGGAAATACGTGATAAAAGTCTACAGCATCAAAGCCAAGCTCTGCAGAGTGTCCTGCCAAGCTGTGTGTTCCCCACCAGCTTCTCCAGGAGCTGGGAAGGGGTTCCCACCACCCAGACAGCAGTGTCAGTGTACTGGACAGCATTTCATTGTACTCACTTGTGCACTTCCATGTGGAGAACATGCAGTTCTGGGCGTAAGGAGCTTTCCACTCCCCCATCCAACTGGTGTTCGCCTTTCACTCCCTACTGCACACACTGCACTTTTCCCAAGCTTTTTGCAGGCTCAACTCCCACCGTGGAAGCAAAGAGCAAAGCTTTGGAAAGGCTGGAAGAGCCAGCAGCCTGGACTGCTGCTGCCCTCTCCTGGGTCAGCATCCCAGGAGCAGGATGCTTTCCGCTTGCAGCATTTCAGGAAAAAGCACCAAAATGAGAGAGGAAAGGAATGGCTTTAGCTGTTCCCACTCTTCAGACTCGGTTATAGACCAAGAGAAGGCAACTGATCCTTTCCAGCACCCCCAGCTTGACCTCACTGCCCTGCTGTGCCGTGTCCAGCCTGTCTGGAGGTGTCTGACTGGGCAAGCTGGTCTCACTTCCACCGAGCTGGAATTCCAGCCAGCTGAAAAGCGAGGATTTAACTATATATCCTACATCTATGGCACCTGGGCAAACAACACGGCCAGGCGACCATTACTACTTTTCCAAACTACCTGCAAAGTCAACGTGAGTTTTTTAGTCCTCAATTCACTTGGAAATGCCAACAGCAGCAGAAGTGCTGCAGGGAATAAGGATCAGAGACTCAGTGAAGTGCAGAGAAATAAAGACATCCTGAACAACACACGGTGCTCTTCTTACCTTCAAGTGTTGGTCTCTGACTGGTGGACTAAGTCCTTTCTCCTCCCTGGCAGCCTTCTGTGTCAGAGGGCTGGACTGGGACAGTGGAAAAGCAAGAGGGGAGCCAGACAGGAGAGAGTCTGATTGAGTCCATAAAAAAAAAAAAAAAAAGTAGGCATTTCAAAAGAAATTTGCTTTTTATGTCATGTTGGGGCAGGTAAATGCAAGACTATTGTAGCAACAAAAAGTTATTTGCTGATCTGCTTTGTTTCAATCAACAGGTTTACAGATGCAGCTACTGCCAAGAGAAACTTCTCTGACAATGATGAAGGAGCCTGCATGTTTAAAGATCTAAACTCCTGGCCCATCACTTTTACAAACAACCTGCTGCTGTGGCTTAACAAGTAAGCATGTGGTGATGTCAAGAATACAAACTATGTCTGAGAATTTGCAGAGCAAGAGACCCTGGTCACCCTTTTGTGTGCTTCAAGTTTCACACTCAGGTGGGGTTCTCGTAATGCTGGTTCTCTTGCATCCACATGCACAGTTCCTCTTTTACCTAATAACAGGGAAGACCCCACTGCAGCCTCTTTCTTAATAAGGACACTCCTGGAGTCACCTTCCCCTGCCAGATGACACACTTCCTTGAACCCAGCATCTCTGGTGCTCTACAGCCTGGTCTACGGAAGGTGTCCCTGCCCATGGCAGGGTGTTGGAATGAAATGAGCTTCAAGGTCCCTTTCCACACAAACCATTCCGTGAATCTCTGAAATCTGACTGAAATCAGCCACGATGCTCACAAGCTGCAACAGCTTAGGAGACAAAAACACAAGCCCATAAGGAACTTGATCACCCTGATCTCTTTCCTTCAGGAAGCCACTCACGCCAAAACTGCCATGCCCGGGCCCTGAGCACACAAGTCATCTTGGTTTCACCACTTGACCCCCCTCCATCCCTCCAAACTCGCAGACAGACTGTTTCCACATCTTTCCCGTTCAGGAAGGGTTTAGAAGTCAGATCCCACCCCACACTGCAACACACTCAGACTGTAAGCAGCTGTCCAGGCTTTGCAACAGGAGCCAGTGTGCTCTCCCTGCCGTGAGACAAACCAGACAGAGTGGCTGGACAGCCCCCTCGGGCCATGGCTGCACAGCCGGCGTGGCTCTCGAGTGGGATCCCTGGCACAGAAAGCTATGCTGGCACAAATTCCCACACAGCTTTATCAGTGAGCAGCCAGCTGGCTGTTAACAAGGCAGCTAACCTACTCCCCTGAGCTGGGGAATACTTGCTGCAGGAAACTGGAGAATAAGAAAAACAGACAAACAAAAAAAACCCAAACCACCCAAGCCACCAAAAAATCCCAAACCAAAACCCCAGGCAAAACTCAAACTAACTCACACAGTCTTCAAAGTACAGCTTGGCAGCCTCCTGCAATTCTTTCTTCAGCTGGGTGGCACAGTGGGTTTAACTCATCATCATCGAGGTTCTGGTGACTAAGGAGCAGCCTCGTTCAGCATACTCTGTCCATATTTAAGTACAGAAGGTGGTTTTGTACTCTGCTGCTCGTCCGTGACAGTTGCAACCCTTCATGCATCTGTTGATGCTCCCCCCAGCAAACAGGGAAAACATTCCTGGCATGGACACACTGACTCCATCATGGAATATGCTGAGTTGGAAGGGATCTGTCAGGATCATTGAGTCTAACTCCTGGCTCTGTGCAGGACACCTAAGAATGACACCAAGTGCCTGAGAATGTCCAAACGCTCCTTGAACTCCGACACATTTGGTGCTCTGACCACTGCCCTGGGGAGCCTGTTCCAGTGCCTGACAACCCTTTGGGGGAAGAACCTTTTCCTGAGATCCAACCTAAACCTCCCCTGACTCAGCTCCACACCAATTCCTTGAGTCCTGTCACTGGTCACAGAGCAGAGATCGGTGCTGCCCTGAGCTGCCCCTTGGAAGGGTGCTAAAGACCCCAGTGAGGTCTCCCTTCAGTCTCCCTTTCTCCAGGCTGTACTAACCGAGTGACCTCAGGTGTTCCTCACAAGGCTTCCCCTCCAGGCCCTTCATCATCCTCATAGCCCTCCTTCAGGTGCTCTCTAGTAGCTTAATGTCTTTTTTGCATTGTGGTGCCCAAAACTGCCCCCAAAACTCAAGGGGGTTGAACCTGCCCCAGTGTAGAGCAGAGTGGGACAATCCCCTCCCTCACCCAGCGATGGCGGCCCTGATACCCCCCAGGACAGGGATGTCCCTCCTGGCTCCAGGGCACTGCTGACTCGTGGCCAACTGGCCAGGACCCCCAGGGCCCTTCCAGCAGCTGCTCNGATCATTGAGTCCAACTCCTGGCTCTGTGCAGGACACCTAAGAATGACACCAAGTGCCTGAGAATGTCCAAACGCTCCTTGAACTCCGACACATTTGGTGCTCTGACCACTGCCCTGGGGAGCCTGTTCCAGTGCCTGACAACCCTTTGGGGGAAGAACCTTTTCCTGAGATCCAACCTAAACCTCCCCTGACTCAGCTCCACACCAATTCCTTGAGTCCTGTCACTGGTCACAGAGCAGAGATCGGTGCTGCCCTGAGCTGCCCCTTGGAAGGGTGCTAAAGACCCCAGTGAGGTCTCCCTTCAGTCTCCCTTTCTCCAGGCTGTACTAACCGAGTGACCTCAGGTGTTCCTCACAAGGCTTCCCCTCCAGGCCCTTCATCATCCTCATAGCCCTCCTTCAGGTGCTCTCTAGTAGCTTAATGTCTTTTTTGCATTGTGGTGCCCAAAACTGCCCCCAAAACTCAAGGGGGTTGAACCTGCCCCAGTGTAGAGCAGAGTGGGACAATCCCCTCCCCCACCCAGCGATGCTGGCCCTGATACCCCCCAGGACAGGGATGTCCCTCCTGGCTCCAGGGCACTGCTGACTCGTGGCCAACTGGCCAGGACCCCCAGGGCCCTTCCAGCAGCTGCTCTGCAGCATCTCATTCCCCAGTCTGTCTGTACACCCAGGGTTGCCTATCCCAGGTGCAGAACCCAGCGCTTGCCCTTGTTAAGCTTCAGATGGTTGGTGATTGCCCATCCTTCTAATCTGTTCAAGTGTCTCTGCAGGGCCTCCTTCCATGATTTCACCAGGCACTGAAAGGAGGCTGACATGCCTGTAGTGTTCAGGGAACTCCTTCTTGCCCTTCCTGAAAACAGGGACAGCATTTGCCAGCTTCCAGTCAGCTGGGACCTCCTCGGATTCCCAAGACCACTCAAAAATCATCCAGAGAGGATTTGCAATGACATCAGCTTTCAAGTGTGGTACAGTGTACCCAACACCTAGTGAAGCAGATTGAGGGATCCCATCAGTGCTGGTTTCCTCAAGTTCTGGCACACCATCACTGGCGAGCCTGGTTTTGCCCCTTCCCCCTTCCAAGCTGGTATAAAGCTCTGTCAATGAGCCCCACTGCCTCCTGTGTTAGAACTCCTTTTCCCCTCTGAGAAAGGAGGATCCTGTCAGGTAAACCAGGTGATCAGTGGACCAGGTGTTGTAGAGATCATCCCACCTCTGCTCTAAAAGCTGGGAATGTGGTTATATTCACAATTTTTCACGTTACAGCCTCATAGCCAAGCACTAATATGTTATTGTCTCTGTGGTTAAGTGCTCCAGCGCCTGTAGTCAGTGTCAAGAGTTTTGCATTGCAAAATACAGAGAAAACATCTTTAAAATCACACCCTGTTATGAGAAACCCAAACATCCTACCTGAGCTCACCTCAGTCTGTTTGACTTTCTCCCGAGTTTTCCTTAGTTAGCTGTTTCATTGCTTCCTAGCTGCAAGCTGAGGTTTTGTTGTGAGTCATGGCCGACTCGCTGCAGAATTAAATGCTTAATGCACAAACTCTGTAGGCTATTAGGGAGAAAAACCTAGAAAAAACACGACCATTCCACTGGGAAAAAAACAACCCAAAACAACAGCAGAGCAAAAAGTCTTGTTTCCTCCTTTCCAACTGTCTTTTTTTCCAAGGGGGAGGTCGAAGGGCCATCCCCTTCAGCCAAGTGCCAGACCTGGTGTGCCTGCAGACTGCTTGCTCCCATGTGGAGCTCCAAGCAGTTCACCTCCCACCCACCCTGTCGGGCCTCAGGTGCTGTGAAGTCTCACACAGCCTCTCTAAGGACACCTTCTGCCATGGATTCAGCCCCGCTCTTAACCTATGCACACATATTCCTACTTCTTATCTTGCTCTCAGCTTACTTTATAGCTCCTTTGTTCTCTGTGACATCCACCCTATGGACCGACCTTCTACCCTGGCTGTTCCCAGCCCGGACAAGGCACAAAACCCCCACAATAAGTATCCACTGTCTCAGAATAAAAACACTTTTCTTCCAAATTCTAGCTCTAAGTTGACGTGTGGCTGCCAGGTCAGTAGTGCCTGCCCTGGTAGAGGCAATTTCTCTGACAGCATATCCCTGTGACCCATTAGACACACTTAAATTCCAAGCTGAACTGGACCATTGCTGGTCCAGTCCTGCTCAGACAGGTGAAGGCACAGCACCTCCATCCATGCACAACTCCACTGCTCTCTGCCACTGAGGAATGGGATTTTGGTATTTGTTTTCTGAAACGTGAATGAAAACCTGTTGTCATGTTGATGGCAATCACCCCCTCAGGCCCCACAGACTCCCCCTGGGCACAAACCCACACATTTAATGTTTGAATCCTTCTGCCTGTCCCCAAGGTACACCAACTGTGCTTCATTTGCATGTCAAAAGTACTACAAACAACACAATTTCTACACTGGCTCTGTACAAATATTCAAAGACAAATCCAAGCTGAAAGGAATTATGATTCCCCCCAGATTCCTAGCAAAATTCTAAGCACTTTTCACGTGGACTCATTTTGCCAACTCTCCTGCCTTTAGTATGACCTTCATGAAAGCAGACATGCAGCATGGAAGAGGCTCTGCATACGCCCAGGCAGCTGAACTCTAAGAGCTTTAGCTCTCTGATGAACACAGACACTCCAATCCCATGGCATCATACCTGTGTTTGCTCCATGCCCAGCCATATTTGTAGATATTCTGCTATTTGCTCTATCTCAACCCCCCTCGGCCCCCAGAAAGCGCTTTGGCGCAGGGTGGTAAGATGGCTATGAGGGAAATGATCTCATGCTTGGGTAAGAATGATCCCACTGCCTGCTGGGAGACGTAGTTTTACAAACACACCAAACTGGGGCACGTCAAGAGGAGGTGATGTTGAGGAAGGAGCACCTCGGACCTCCTGGCTGTGTGAGGACACAGATGCAGCAGAGACCTTCACACAGAACAAGATGGTCAGACAGCCCTTGTGTAGCTGAGTTCAGTGCTGACAGAACAGCCTTCCCTTCCCTAGGACACTGGGGGCCTATTTGCTCGCTGGCTCTCCCTAATTTCAACCAGTGCATCCTGTTGCTCTCCAAGCTGCATCCAAGCCCATCCAGCCCCATCCTGCCTGTGCTGACAGCATTCATCAGCCCTCAATCCCCACACCTCAGAAGCAGCCCAGGAAACAGAGGGAAACATTTTCCTACCAAACAAGCAACTAAATTCAAAGTTCAGAAGGAAAGGGCCATTGTGGCAGCCACGATGTGCAGGAAACAGCCTTGGGCTTCTCCTAAAAGCAGCCAGTCGATCTCTCTGGTAAGACAGGTTGGGATACACACACTGTGACAGCTGGAACATGCTGGGAGCCACTCACCCAGTCTGAGTCACCCGGCCTCAAGCGTGGCTGGCAGGGACTGCTGTGCAGCAATCCTGCAGAAACCTGCTCTCCCCAGCCGGCTGTAGCTTGGCTACAGCCAGCACAAATTTATTCGTCTCATTAGAGGAAAGTATGTGTGAGAACCAGCACCAAAATGAACTTCTGCTTAGCGGGCGTGGGCCTAAAGCTTGTTTCTGTGCTCAGAATTTTGTGGAAGCAGCTGAACATAAGGCAGCAGCAAGAAGAGGTCATGGAGCACACGGAGCTGGGAGGCAGACAGGGAACAACCTGCACGGTCAGTCCAGTGAGGTGCTTCACTTACACTCCCCATCTTCAAGACACTGCTTTTAGCAGGAAGAAAATACGCAGGGTCAGGATCAGAGCAAAAAACATCACCTCAACAGCACATCAGATGATTTGGGACAACTGAAATGGAGCTGCTAATAAAGACTATAATTATTATTAACCCAATCTGTTACCTGACTGTATTTTTATGAATACCAAAAAGCCTTTCCTCCATCCAGCCTTGTATTACAGCAAAACTCAGTGTCTGAGCACCAACCGGGCTCTGCCCAGCAGCAATCAGCTGCACTTCAGCTATTTTCACTGCCAGAAACTATTACTGTGACCACACAGAAAGCAGTGCAAGGCAGAAGAGCACCAAGACTAAGTTCAAAAAGAGAAAATAAAAAAAAAAAGCCAGTCAACCATCAACAAATGCTTTAAAAAAGTCCCCAGCCGAAGGGCTCCATATAAACTTCCTATCACACCACGCTACAATCACCAAAATGGTTCATTCTCACACACTGATCCCCAGTTCAGTTGATGAGAGATGGCAGAAGAGGTAAGGAGTTGGTCAATTCATTAAGAAAAATGACATTTTCCCTCAGAAAACAGAACACACAACTCATATTAAGAATGTCTTCTAAAAGAGCATAAAATTCTAACTTCTCAAAGACATGTATAATAAGAACATCAGTCTTGGGAAAGTGGAGAAAAATCTCAGTACTCACCAGAATAAAGAAAAACATCCTTAAAAACACCCTTTCTACAATTAGTGTCTCATTGATTGACAATATTCCAACAGAGTTAGACACCCTTTTTCATATACATATATATATGAACAAAGCTAGACATCATTTTCCATATATATAAATATATATGAACAACAACTATGGAACCCTAAAAATTGTATTTAGTTATTTTCTTTAGTTTGACACCAAAACAATACAAAAACACAGGCCAGAAGGTACAAACAAGACTATGCTGATTTCCCACATGGGGGGAAAAACCCTTCTTTTCCCTCCTCTCCTCAAATCAAACTGAGTTTTCCCATACCTTGAAAAATAAGATACATGTGGGAAAAGTAGCATTGGGGGTCGACCTTGGCAAATTTTGTCAGTCTACTTTCTTACACTTCAGTGAGGAACTTGGTCATGCTGTAACAGCCTGGAGGATGTGCCTGTCTATGCTGACATGTCCAATGGCTCCAGAAGAAGCCAACAAGTTTTTCCCTAAAGAAGAGGCAAGAATTAACCATCAGGGGATACCCAACCCTCCATGGGTGACGACTTCTCCAAGGAAGACCCACGTCTCGAACCCTTCACAAGGCAGCCCAGTGGTTTCTCAGCAGTCACACATCATTAGATGGTCCTAAAATCTTACCCCAAATCACACCTTGCAACCAGAGCCACCGTGCAGAAGTTGTATGTTAAAAGATGCTTTTTCTTGCAAGAGAAAAGGTTATGGCCCAATTTGACTTCTACACAGCAAACCTTCTACACGACCTCATCCCTCACAGAGTTCCCCTATGCTTTCAGGTGTTTAATTATTATTTTTTAATTGATAGAAGAGTCATTCTCCATCGCTTCCCATTTCATTATCAATTTCCTGACTTATTCCGCCTGCCAAAGGAGGAATTGCTCAAAGTAAACACGCATTTGCTCACCAATTGCGACCTCGCTGTGTATCACAACACTGTCACATTGGATACTTCCCACCTTACTTATATTTCCTGTATCCCAAGTACTGAGTGCAGTATATGAAATCCAAGATTAAGAGTTACTTCTTGCCTCACTGGAGAGGATGAGAACAGCTTTCCCAGGTACCTGCTGCCACAACAGCTCATTAACACACACCAAAAACAAAAAAATGAATCACCAGCACGCTCCAAAGGAAGAAGGCAAATCCTAACAGGTGCCACTAAGTTACAAACAAGTTAAGGAAAAAACCACATAAATTCATCAAAAGAGTTGTCTGCAACACCTCAACCTAACTTCCCACCCCACACCTTGGAAAGGTTTGGCATATAAGAACTGACTTAGGTGTCCCCAAGAGGAATTCTTTCACCTGTATCTGTTGGCCTAACACAAGCTACCACTTCTCCTTCCCAAAACGTCCCTTTCCCATACCTTTTCCCCATCACACCTTTACAACCTCAGATTTTAGCAGCCTCTAGGAAAAAGCAGCATTCTGCCTCAAGGCAGCACCCCTGGCAATACTGACCACAGTCCTGGGACAGCAGGCTGTTCAAGTAAGGGAAACTGATCCGCTTCAGCTCATCCAGCTTCTCCTTCAGCTTCCTGACTTGGCTGTCCGAGCGGTTGATCCTCTGCCTGAGGAGTTTCAGCTCTCCGTTCTTCTTCTCCACCTGCTCCCGCAAGCAGCACACCTGGCTCTTGCTCTGCCGGGAGGAGAAACAGTACGAGTGGAGGGAGTCGATGAGCTTGCAGGCCCCCGAGGCCGACATGATGACCTCGTTGATGGACATGGGGTTGGCGTCCGTGTCGCCCTTGCGCCCCACCACGGCCTCGGCGGCCGGGCGAGGGGTCAGGTCTGCCGGGGACGCCGACAGGCCCTGCGAGGGTTTCTGGGGGGTCGCCGTGAGGGATGAAGTCGGGGAAACTTCCGCTCCGGCCTTATCGTGCCCCAGGAGATGGCTGCTGCAGCTCGGTTCCACGTCTCTCTTTGGCCTTTTCCTTTCCAGCTGCTCTTTCGGGAGAGACGGCCTCTCCCTGGCGTGCTTGGAGGAAAAGCTGTACGAGTGGAGGGAGCCGATGAACTTGCAAGCACCAGAGGCAGGAGGGGTGAAGTCGTCCACCGACACGCCGCTTCTCTCCGCCACCCAGCTCCCTGCCCAGCCGCCCCTGGGACAGTCCTCCTCCACGGGAGACCTCTCGGCTTTCTTCTGAGCTCCAGGCTTTGCACCCAAGTGATCCCCTAACGTCCTTCTCCGCGGGCCGTCCAGCTGGCTGCGGAGGGCCTCTTTCTCCTCCGCCATCGATCCCATTTCCACTTGCAGAGTCGCCTCCTCCATCTCTTCCGTCCCTTGCATCACCATGAAGTCCTGGCCAGAAGACAGGGCCCTCTGTGCTACCTCACCGCCGCCTTCCCGCGGGGCGTCCCCATCCCGCAGCGGTGCCTGCCTCGCTACTTTCCTCCGGCCCCGGACATAATCCAGCTTGTCGTGTTTCTTCTCGGCGAGCTGGAAGATGGTGGGGACGGCGGTGGGCTTCAGCAGCCGGTGCTGGTCTTCCAGCCGCTTGGAAAAGCTGTCTTTGGTGAAGTGCTCGCTGCAAAGAAAGGAATACTTGGTGGGCGTCCAGTTGTCTCTCTGAACGGCCTTCAGCCACTGAATCAAGCGCTTGGAGTCCTTCAGGGGGAACCTGAAAGAGACAGAACCCACGGGGAAAAATCAGCCACGTTTTGGAGATCGGGAAGGGTGTGCTCTTAGGATCGCAGAGTCGCAAAGTTTGGAGAAGGCCTTCAAGGCGATGGAACCCAAGGGGATGGGTGGTTTTGAGGAGATTCTGGAGAGAGCTGTGTTTTGACGGGCTCCACTCACGGGAGGGTTTTTTCGCTCCGGGCCCGAACGTTTTCACCCTCGCTCCCTGCCTTAGCAGCTCCACCTCACAGAGCGCGGAGGGCTCGGAGGTGCCATTTCCACCTCCTCGGCCGCCCGCCCACCCTCGCCCCGCTCCCGGCCCCACAGCCCGCCCGGAACGGGGGTGCGGCCCCCCCGAGCCCCCGGCACCGCCGAGCCGCGGCCCCGGAGCCGCACGGGGGGAGCTCCGGCCCCGCG
>VWZF01005490.1:19432-44171 GCA_013396755.1 Sclerurus mexicanus | reverse complement strand
AGGGGGCTCGGATGGAGGGGGCTCTCAGGGGGCTCGGATGGAGGGGGCTCTCGAGGGGGCTCGGATGGAGGGGGCTCTCGAGGGAGTGAGGGGGCTCTCAGGGGGCGAGGAGGTGTCGCCAGGGGGTGGCAGGGCGACCCGGCCGCCCATCGCCCTCACCGTGCGCTGCAGCAAAGCTGCGCTCCAGATGTTTGCTTTCCTACAGGGGAATATGAAAATTAAAGCGTGCGGCTCCGGTGTCGGGACCCGCTTCCCCGCGGCCGCGGTGCGGTGGCAGCTTCCCCCGGCCGCCGCAGAGATACGCGTTGTTCCATCCCGACAGAGCTTCGCTGCGCTCCGCCGGCTCCTCCCGCGGGGGACCCGCAGCTCCCGGCCCTGCGGGCGGCTGTCCCGGCCGCTTTTGTCCTTGGTGCTGCTGCTGTTGTTGTTGTCAGAGTCCCCGCTCCGCCGGAGCGTCCTTGGATCCAGTGTCGCACCTGGGAACAGGACGCGTTCCGGGCTGTGAACTTGCACGCCCTGAGCCGGGAGATGTGTTTGTTTTCTCTTGGTGCGCTCCTTGCGAGGGAAGGGAAGCCCGGCTGTGCGGGACGGTGGGGCTGGATCTCCCCCGAGAGAAGAGGAGGGGCGGGAGGGTCTCTGGCTCAGCCCCCTGGTGTCCAGCCCTGCTCCCAGGGCGGGCAGGGACCTGTCAGGCAGTCTTGGAAATGTTTGCTCTGCGCCTCCAAGGAAGCACCATTCTCCAGTTGACTTTCTTCCCTGGCTGTCTCTTAACTGCCCTTTGGTTCTCAGATAATCAGGATTTGTCTTGTTTGAAAGAGCGTAGGGGAAAGAAAAGATTTAATCTTTTGTCTGCAAAGGCCAGAAGGAAGGGTTCCAGCCATTTGGTGTTTTTCAGCAATGAGTTTTACTACTGTAGTAAATTTACCCTCTTCTCTTGACTCTCTTTTGAAACGTTCCGTGTTCAGTAGCGTTCCTGCTCTCTGCATCAGCTGAGGGAAAGGATCATCCACCTCATTTCTGATTCTTTTTTGGTGGTGTTAATTGGAGGCTAAAGGATTTGGGGAGGAGTGGGAGCCAAGCCTCTCCAGGAACAATTTGGGAAGGGAGATATGGCAAAGCCTGGTTTTTCGTCAGGGTGATGCTCAAACCCTCAGCTTCAGTATTTTGTATGAGAAGGTTTTCAGCAGGAAGGCTCTGTGACCAAGTGGATGGTGCTGGGCTGAACACCCACTGTTTTGCTATTCAAACCACAAGGAAAATCACCTGCTGAGTTTCTGTTTGAGTCACCCAAGTCTTGACTTGTTGTTATTTGGTTCCCAAAGCCGATGGAGAAACAGAAGGCTTTGGTTGAGGTGAGGCAGAGGGAGCTGGTGGCTGTGAGGGGCTGTGTCCCTGCTGTGAGCACAGGTCTGGCCCCAGCACTGTGCAGACTCACTGTGCCCCTCTGGGTGCGTTTGGTACAAGTTGGGATCATGTTTTTAGCTCAGGTGTTTCACTGTGCAGCTTAAGGGTGTAAGAAGGGAGGGAAAATGTCACCCTCTGCCCTAATTCTGTGTATTTAGACAGTTGTTCTTGTGCTGTGTCACGGTGTGTTCCTATGAGGAAAGGCTGGGGGTGTTCAGCCTGGAGAGGAGAAGGCTCCAGGGAGACCTAAGAGCCCCTTGCAGGGCCTAAAGGGGCTCCAGGAGAGCTGGAGAGGGACTTGGGACAAGGGTCTGGAGGGACAGGACAAGGGGGAATGGCTTCCCACTGCCAGAGGGCAGGGATGGATGGGATATTGGGAAGAAATTCCTCCCTGTGAGGGTGGGCAGGCCCTGGCACAGGTTGAATCCCAGAGAAGCTGTGGCTGCCCCATCCCTGGAAGTGTCCAAGGCCAGGTTGGACAGAGCTTGGAGCAACCTGGGCTAGTGGGAAGGTGTCCCTGCCCATGGCAGGGGGTGGCACTGGATGAACTTTTAAAATCCCTTCCAACCCAAACCATTCTGTGATGCTACAGAGCTTTTTAATAAGCTCACACAAACTCATGTTTAGTAAACTGCTGTTCAAGGTCGCTGTTATTGCAGGCATGTGCTGGGTGTGTCGGGACTTGGTTCCTTGCTCTTCATCCAGGGCAGGTGTTTGTGATATGGCCTGTTATCTTGTGACTTGCACAGAAGCAGAAGAGAACTCAAATGTTCGGGCTTAATGCTGGTATTTAATGTTGAGTGAGTTTGAGTGCCTTTACCACTGAACTCCTTTAACAGAGATGTTTTCTGCAGTGGTATTTTTTCCCCACATGCCTGGTTGTGTTCCAGGCTGGGTTGGATGGGGCTTGTAGCAACCTGGGCTAGTGGAAGGTGTCCCTGCCCATGGCAGGGGGTGGGACTGGATGGTCTTTAATGTCCCTTCCAACCCAAACCATCCTGTGGTTCTGCAGTGGTGTGTACAAAGCTTTACCTTTTCTACCGAGGCTTTCTGGATGAGAAGGTGTTCTGCAGATCCCAGGGGTGGTTGTGCCCATGGGGCAGAGATCCAGAGAGCCTCACATCATTCCCAGCGTGTCCCTGACTCCTGGAAAGCAAGGCTGCCTTTCTCAGGGAGAGCTGTGCACTCTGCTTTTTAGCTGTAAACCTGTGTGAAGTTGAACTGTTGTGTTTGATGTGCAGCAGCTGCACATCTTTCTCTGCAGAAGCTGCTGCTCCGCTGTCCTGGATGCTCCGAGGTCGGTAATTAAAATAGACCGAGGGCTTTCTGAAGGTGAAGTTTTAGAGCACTGCCTGAGAAATGTGCTGATCTCACCCGGCTTCTGCAGCTCTGAGAGGAGCAGCTTCAAACGGGATTTCTGCTCGGGGAATTTCCAGGTTTCTTTCTTTTCAGGCCCTTTTTCTCTGGCTCTAAGAGGGAGAGAAAGCCTCCTGTGCATGCTGTGACACTCTGTGCCTCTGCCTGAATTGTTTGGGTCCCACTGGCTCACATTTAGACCATCTGGGCAATAGCACAGGGGACAGAGTTTGCAAAGTGCTGGAGCGTATGAAGGAAAGGAAAGTTTCCGTGTAAAAGAAACACCTAGTGGCCTCAAGCCGTGTGGGGAATTTCCTGCTCCCATTATAATGTCCTTCATACTAACTGGGAGCCAGCACTTGAGTTTTCCTCCCTGTAAAGGGGAAACCTGAACTCCTGCATTTAGCAGTTGTGCTTTTTCAAGTATTTTCTCCCAAAATACCAACGTGGCCCTAATGTCTGGCCGCACCTCTGGGATGCACAGCTGGACACACACAGCCAGATGTTGGGCATTCCACCGAAGGGCTGCAAGGCTGGGACTCTCGTCCCAAATGTGCAGTGTCATGGCACATGTGCTGCCTTCCCTGAACACACAGCTGGGAACCCCCCTCTGCCTGCTGACCCCTGCCTCTCCAGACTCTGATGGAAGGGCTCCAGCAGCTCCTTTCCAGCTGCTGATCCTTGCTGGGAAGTGTTCTTTTGCTAAAGACCTGCTTGGTGCCCTGCAAAATGTGGGGCTGCAGAGGCTGTGACATTTGAGCAGGGAAGGGAATGCTGCTGAGAAGGAGAAAGAGGGATGGTGGGTCATTTGATGGTTCCTGTGTATCATCCTTCTTTCAGTCACTTTCTTCAAACTGTTTGAGGCTCCTGACAGAGAGCTGGATGCGTGGCAAGCTGGAGAACTGACAAACCACAAAATAGTCCTTGGAGCTTTAAAACCTTCCTGAGAACTTTAGGGTTTGTGTTGAGATTGTATCTATTATCTTTATGAATCTGGAAATTGGTAAACTTTGGGTTGTAGGTGGGAAAGAGATCCTTAATTTCCCTGCTAAAGTTTGTTAGAAGAGACTGCAGTAATTTGCTGGGACGTCTCTGTGCAAGCAGAATTGCTTTGCTTGGCTTGCTGAGGAGTCACATCATGGGCTGGGGACAGGAATGTGTAGCCTGTGCTGTCCTAAATGTGCCTGAAACAGTCTTAGGGACTAATTCACACCAGGAATGTGCTTCACATCTTTTGGACTGGAGATAAGGCAGAGTCTGATGCAAAATTTGATTTAGGAACTTGCCAAAGTTCCTGCTTAAACAGTAGCTGGTCTTAGTGATGGTGTCTTGCTGCTGCTACTGCAGTGTTGGACATTTAGAACTGGAATGCCAGGTCGGAGAGCGCAGGGGCAGAAGGTTGATGAAATACCTGCCGTGGGTGTCTTTCCCAGAGAATGGGGCTGACAGGAGCCATGTGCTCCCTTGTCGTGTTTCAAACCGAATTCACGTGACCGCAGATTTTGTTGCATTTGCTCTGAGAGATTTTCAGTGGCTGCTGGAATAGGTACAGAACAGTCTGGATTAGCTATGCTTTGAAGTTTTTGAGGTGGTTTGGTAAAGAATTGACACCTGCAAAATCAGGTGGTTCGTTTCCAGTATTCCCGGGCTACCTTGAAGTGCCTGATTCCCAAAAACCAGTGAAGCACAGTTCATCCAAGTCTGCTGCTTTTCCCCCCTTGTTGCCTGTGCCTTTTTCATGACTGCTCAAGCTGCCCTGGTCCAAGGACAGCCTGTGCTGCTGGGTTGTTCTGTCATGGCACTGGAAGGATGGATATTTAGGCCCTGATGGGTGCCATGCTGTGGAGGGAGCCAGTAAAGGGGACAAGGTTTGCCTGTCACCTGTGATGAGGTGACATCCGCACAGCTCTGCGGTCCTCACCTCATGGGTTACACCTGTAAAGGCTTCTGCTGCATTTATTGCCTCTGGAGGAGGGGCTGAGCGAGGTTTAGTTCCCATCTCAAGGTGCTCTGTGTTTTGTGTGTCCTTCCCTCAAAGTTCTCTGGAAGAGGGTCTTAAGGGCTTTGCTCACTGGAATAGAGAACCTCAACATCGAGGCTCTGGGGGTGTGTTACGGGGCCACAGCAGCTTCGATTCTGTAGCTTTGGCTGGTTTTTAAAACCCAAGGAAAAGCTCTGAAAGGTCTGCAATGTCTCCTTTCTCTTTCCAGCTACTCTTACCTATGACACCCTCAGGTTCGAGTATGAAGACTTCCCTGAGACCAAAGAACCCGTCTGGATCCTCGGCCGGAAATACAGTGTTTTTACAGGTATTTGGCACGGATAATGCAGCGTTCTAATGCTCCAGACCACTTTTTTAGTGTTGCACGTGGGTTTTAACTACCAGGCCTCTGTCTGTCTTGCCATTTCTGTGGACTCTGGAATGTTTCTGTGAAGAAAGTTGCCATTAAATAGTTACTGGGGCATGCAATGAGGGCTGGGTACTGGAGGCAGGGGGCTGCTCGGAGGAAGGAAGATGGTTTGCCTCTTCCTAATTTGCCTGTGGCCTTAGTCTCTTTGCTGCTGTTTTTGGGGGAAAAGGAAGGTTTCTCTGCACAGCAGCACTGCCCTGTTGCTCAGCCAGATGCTGCCTGTGAGGAGCAGACACTGCTGTCCTTAGGGAGGGTGAGTGGGAGGTGGGTTTGGCTGTGCTGGTGCCACCCTCACGTGTGCCTTTCGATGCTGAACACTTTCCAGAGAAGGAAGAGATCCTGTTGGATGTGACCTCTCGGCTTTGGTTCACCTACAGAAAGAACTTCCCTGCTATTGGTACGTACTGTGGAGGAGCCTGAAGACATCCTGGAAATGATCATAATCCGGTCATCCCTGACAAAGCAGTCCCCCCAAGCATGACATCATTTCCATTCATAAGAATCTGAAATGTGCTTCATTTAATCGCTTGGACAGACTTTTTGCTTATCTGATAATGAGAATTCCTCATCCCCTTGGGTATGAGTGGTTTTAGAAAGGACGTAAGGAGGAATTTGGGAAGCCTGCTGGGTTTTTTTATGCAACACTGGGAAGATTTTTGTACTTCACGGTCATTATATCCTAGTGTGAAATATTATTGAATAATGGTCTTGGGCTTGAAGTGGCAAGCTAAAGATATACAGAAATTGCTGCTTTTGTGCATCTGCTCTAGACTGTGTGTGGGGTTTTGTTTGTGTGTGGGGGGTTTAAATGCCTGAGGTGTCTGTTACATGCAGGAGCTGTAGTGATACGGGGAGTAAATATTTCCCAGTGAACTCCAAGAAAGATGTCTTGGTTCCTTAAGATATTCTGCATGGCCTCTTTTGAGGTTTAGTTTTGTGTTCTGGGTGCAGTGTGTATCAGAAGAGATCCAAGAGCGGGCAAATGGGATTCCAAGCCCCACGCATGTCCCCCTCTTGTCAGTGTAATCTCCAGCAGTCAGTGGGGAAGAAAGATGGCTCGACTTTGGAAAAAGACTTCTTGGTAACTGGTCCTTCTGGCTTGTGCTGTTCTTTCCCAGCTGGGAAACCCTCTGCTTCACAAGCCGTGAGACATCTTTGAAGCAGTTTAATCCCTTTAAATTCATGTTTGCGCACCATAGTTAAACGTGTTTGAGACTGAAGGGTTACCACACGTTGAACTGGCTTGCAGACACAATTGGGGTTTCGTGAGTCATTAAAGGCTGTGGGGCAAAGACAGACACCATTTTCTGAGTCATTTCCCATTTACAGAATAAATGATTTGCATGCATATAGTAAATCTTCTTTAGTATTTTTTTTCTCCCATTCATCCCTGTAACTGTTTGTCATGTCCCTCCGTGCTTGCCCACTTAAAAATTTAAGGGTTAGAGGACTGTCTCATGCTAATTTTGTAAAGCATTATCATTCTTGGAAGTTGTATATATGATAAATTACTGGTGAAATTATAGAGGACAGCTGCTGACCATCCAGAAGTTGATTGAATAGTTCTCTGGGTGATTTTTCTCCCTGTGCAGAGTAGTTGTTCTTGCAGCTGGGTGCTTGTGAGACATCTCACCTGCTGTGGCCACATTGAATATTTTATCTCTATTATTTGTAATATTAGCAGGAGAAGTAGTGGAGAAGCAGCAGTTCCCTGTGGAAGGTCTGTCAGGGAAATGCTTCCAGCTTTGAGACCTTTGACTCAGACTTTCCAGTGTGAGCTCATATCCAGCTTATTCTCCAATATTACGTAGGATGTATCTTCTTTTCATTGCTAGGGTGGTTTTATTCTGTTTTTTGTTGGGTATTTTTTTTGGCTGGTGCCTTTCTTTGGCTTAACTACATTGTTCACTTAGCCAGTCCTTGCTGCTTCTTGTGTAGGAATTCCTGTCTCTGAACTGGGCTGGGAGTCTGCAGCCAGGCTCAGGGGCTGTTGTGCTCCTGAGAAAGTCAGCGCTCTGTCGGGTTGATTGCATTTCCCTTGGAAGTTTTTTCCCCCCTTCAGCTGATGTCAGAGGGGATTTTAAGGGATGCCATGAAGTTAGTCATTGATAACCACATTTTGGTTCTCAGCCTTGGGCACGTGAGCTAAGCTAGTCCTTATTCCCTGCCTCGTGTCCTGGTGGGACCTGCGTGTCAGTGTGCATGTGTTTCGCTGCCTCTTGGCCCTGGGCTCCCATCCCTTCCCTGCTCATTCTCTGCCCTGGCTTGCAGGAGGCACCGGTCCCACGTCTGACACTGGCTGGGGCTGCATGCTGCGCTGTGGCCAGATGATCTTCGCTCAGGCCTTGGTCTGCAGGCACCTGGGCAGAGGTAAGGCAGCCCACGCTGACTCCTGGGGCTGTGTGCTCCCTCAGGTGCAGCACTTGGAAGGGCAGAGATGACGAGGGCACAGCTGGGAATTGCTGTGAGGGTTCTGTGACGTTTTCTTCAGTCTCCTCAAGTTCAGGGCTTCGAGGAGAAGAGCCTACTGGGAACTCTCCAGCAGGTTTTTCCCTGTTGTCTCCAACTCTGCATAGATATTTATGTTTTCTGATTTTTTTTGTTTCGTTTATTTGCTTTTCTGTGGGTGATATTCTTTTATCCCAGCTGTGAGAATGCTGTCTGTTCTTTTAAAGTAAGTCCTTTTACTGTTGGGAATGTCTCAGATGCCTAATAATAAGATAAAACCATTAAAATCCTGTCAGTTGGCTGAAGCACAGGAAGAGAATTGTAGCTTGCAGCCTCTTGTTGCTAATAAATACCGTGCTTTGTTTCATATATCCCATTTTCTGTCTTAGACTGGAGGTGGATAAAAGGGAAGAGGCAGATGGATAATTACTTCAACGTTCTTAATGCCTTCATTGACAAAAAAGACAGCTACTACTCCATCCACCAGATAGGTAAGAGGAAAGAAATGCTCAGAAGCAGCAAATGGAGTAAGGAAGAATCTCACCTTGATATAAAATTCCCTCAAAAATAAAAGAGAATCAGCCTGTTCCAGTGTTTCCTGTGGGGTGCTAAGGTACTTACAGCTTCAGCAAACAGAACTCAGGGTGCAGTGGTGGTCAGACACTCTGAGTAGAGCTTCTTCTGAGGCAACACTGCCCTTTGAACTTCTGTGCTGCAGCATTTTGGGGAAAGGATTTGCTTTTACAGTCCTTCAGGGTGTGCTTCTCCCCCCCGTCTCTACCAAGATACCTCACAGAAAGGCAGATTCTGCTGGTTCAATGTTTCCAAGCGAGACTCCTTCCCCATTAAATACAGGCCTGCTGAGGAGGGGATGCAGTGTGGGTGAACTTACTTACCAAGTGTTTCTTTCCCTGGCGCTGCAGCCCAGATGGGAGTCGGAGAGGGGAAATCCATAGGCCAGTGGTACGGACCGAACACAGTGGCGCAGGTGCTCAAGTAAGGGCTGTTCTTTTCCTTTTCCCTCTTGAACCAGGCAGTGGGGTGTGTGCTGTCTCGGAGCTTACAGGGTTGTGCATGCTGTTGGAGCAGGGGCTGCCTTTTTAATAACACCCCCTTCCTCTCAGCGTTCTCCTCTCACATTGGTGCATGAGCAAGAACAAGCTGGAATTGCCTAAAAGCAACTTTCCCATGTCAGGCCATACGCTGAATTAGCCCAGGCTTTGGTACAGGTGATCAGGAGACAATGTATGGGAAGTCAAGGGCATTTGTTTCACTTAGTACTTCTAATGCTGTCTCACTTTCTAGTAACCAGCAGTTAAGGGATTTCACTTGGAGATTGTATCGGGGCTCATGCACTTAGTAGCTGCTGAGGGGCAGATCCCGGGGTGTGATCCTATTTGCAACCTTGTTTATTCTTCGGGCAGTAATGAAGTTTTTAACTCTGCCTGCGTAGAAGCACACTTTACAGTGTAATTGATTACACCAGTCTCTCCTAATCCAGTTTCTCCTCTCTGATACACCACCAGCTTTGTCCTGTACATGTACTGATCCTTCCTTCCTCATTTGTTTTTACTTTTCCTATAGAAAACTTGCAACTTTTGATACGTGGAGTTCCCTGGCAGTACATATAGCCATGGACAACACAGTAGTGATGGAGGAAATCCGTAAGTACGGCACAGGGGGAGAATGTGGTGTGTCCTCTGGCAGCAACAAGCCAGAAAAAAGCTGGAGAGCACAACAAGCATGAAGTACATGTTCTGTCTTGGAGAATTCTTCTCTGTGAGGGTGGTGAGGCCCTGGCACAGGTTGCCTAGAGAAGCTGTGGCTGCTCCATCCCTTCGCTTTGCTCAAGGCCAAGTTGGACAGGGCTTGGAGCAACGTGGTCTAGAGGAAGGTGCCCATGGCAGGGGGTTAGAACTGGATGAGCTTTAAGGCTCCTTCCAACACTCACCATTCTGTGATCTGTGAAAGCTATGGCCAAGCATGCTGAAACCAGGTGAGAATTGCTGTTTCAGGGCAAGGAAGGCCCTTGTTTCACTTTTGCTTCATCTGATAAAGCCTCTGGCTTGGCATAGTGGCCCCTGGATCTGCAGAGAAGGTTTGCTGACCTTCAGACAATAAGTGGGAGCTGCTTGGAAGGCAATGTCAGGCTCGTTTATGGCCACAAGTAACAAGCAGTAAATGGCTTCTTCCTCACTCATATAATGGGTAGGAATGTCTGCTGTTAGGCAGGGTAAGAAAACTGGAGCAGATCACTGAAGAGGAAAGTGAACAAAATTGGTGGGGGAGAAGATAAGAAGTGAATCTGTCTATGGAGTGGATCTTGCACCATTTTAAGGAGTGTTCACTCATGGTTTCTTTTATTTTCCCCATTTGTTTGTTTGTTTGTTGGGGTTTTCTTTGTGCATCCTGCCCGCAGCTCTGGAGGCTGAGCAGCTGTTGGTGCCCATCCTGAGCCTGTCAGCTCAGGCTGGAGCACTGCAGTAAGCACAGCTGAGTCCCTGCATGGCCCTGGCCTCACCAGCCCTTCCCCTGGCTTGGTTTAGGCCAGCCCCTGAGGCAGGGAGCTCACCCAGCACAACCCCTGCAGTGTTTCTGTCAGGGCAGTGCTCTGGGAGGGCAGGTACAACGCTCAGGGGAATGCTGGAGCTGGGGCAAGGTTACAAGTGAGGCCGTGGCAGGCATCATTTAGGCTTCTTAGCTGCCACAGAGGCAGAATCAATTACCAGGCAATTTATCCCTGGAGTGCAGGACAATCACTTTACAAAGCTCCATCTCTTGCCGGGTAGTCTCAGTCAAATCTGACTGAGAAGTGCCTGTCTCGCCTTAGCTGAAGGTACATACTGATGCCCTTGGCTTAACCAAGGGCCAATTTAACAACAGAAATTGGATTTATGTTTCATCTTTAGCCTGAAAACATCACTTCTAGAGCTGAGGCACGGTGGCTGTGGGGCTTGGGTGTGCTGCAGGCTCTGTTTATGTGGCACTGGCTGTTCAGCACTGTCGCTCCTTCAAGTGACATGTCCGTACAGCTTGTCCTGGGCAGGGCATGCGTGTTTGTCTTCCCCAAATCTGGATCATAATGTACCTGTTCAGGGCCTGAAAGGCACTGTGTGAGTGGGTCTGCAGGTTTGTGGTACATACCTTGCGCCCCAAACATTGTCAATAGAAGTTATGTTGTTTTATACGTCCATTAATTCGATCACTGATACGGTTCAGCCAAAGGTTCACAGGAAATGCCTGTTGCTACAGCAGTGAGGAAACATCCACCTTTATCCCTTCTGAGTCAGTGTTCCATCAGAAAGGGGCTCTCAGTTGGGCTTTGGAGGATCCTGTGCATCAGAGAATCCAAGGCAGTAAAGGCAGTACTTGGCAGCAGCAGAGGTGTCTTGTGAGATCTGTTGGAATATGTTTGCAGTAAATGGTTTGGATCCAGCTGGGAAGCTTTAGGCAGGTACTGCTATGCTGTGCCACCATAGCGCTGCAAAGCTTGCCAAAGACCAAGGTGGATTGAGCCTGTGCCAAGCTCTCTGCTGCTTAAACTGGAGTTAGTGATGTTCAGACCACAGTGCAGGATTGCCAGGTGCTTTGTCTGATGAGGAATCCTGCAGTGACACCCCACTCAGCAACAGCCCTGGGTTGGCAGCTGATTTCAGATCAGCAGGACAGGCAGGATACTGCAACAAAAGCACCTGTTTTAATGGAGAAATCACTACAAATAATGACTCCTCTGTTTCCTCAGGATCTCTGTGCACGAGATGCACACATACACCTTCTCCATTCTTGAGGGACAGCATGGGGAAGGACTGCAAACTTCCAAGCAAGTTGTCTCTCCTCCTGAGGCTTTAGATCAAAGTCTTATTTATTCTAAATTTGGGTGTAACATTGTCCTTGTTCAGCTGGGTTTGAAGCTCTCCGTAGTGAACAAACACCAAGCTGAAATGGCTGGTGATGAAGGTGTTTGTTTACATTGTGTCCTACCTGCTAAAGTGTCCTGGCATTCAGTTCATGCCAGGAATAAATTAAATGAGCCTCTGGCATTTTGTCTGATTGCCTAGGCTTTGTGATTAAAGTGCTGTGGGTTTCTGTGGGGTCTGAGGGTTTTTTTCACACGCCCAGCAAGTAATGAAATTGGCCAGTGAGACAGGTAGGCTTGGAGTTGTTTCTGGACCAGAATTTACATAACTTGGGTGCATTACAGCCTGGCTCTGTGTTTGTCAAGCCTGTAGAGTGAGGATGCACAGTGCTTATGTCATGTGTGTGCCCTGGGGAGTTCTGCTGCCCCATATCTTAAAGGCAAAGCTCATGCTAAAATTGCAGAGTTCAATGATCATCCTGCCTGAGGTCTGTAAAGTAGATGCTGAGTGATTCCCAGTAAAATCTGTGAAGGTTAAAACCTTTAAGAAACTTCAGTGAACTTAGGAAAATTGTAAGTACTCTAGACAGATGCCATTTTTCTCTCTTGCTACAGCACTTAGTTACAGGTGAACATTTCCTGGGTTAAGCCACCGCTCTGTCCTCATTCAGTTCGTTCATACTCTCCGTGAACTCCTCTGGAGTTGAACGCTCCAGGCTTTTCTCTTTCTGCCTACAAGCACTGTTGCCTGACCCCCTAATGAGCTCATCCAAGCTTGTTGGCACAGGTGGTTGCTCACCTGGAAGAACTGGCATTTTGGCTGCCCAGCAGACGGTAGCTGTGAGTACAGCATGCTCTGGCGTAAACTTGCTGTGAGCTCGGCTGAAAGGCTGAGCCCTAGAGCAGCCCTGCAGGGAGTACACACATCACACAATCCCAGCACTGGACCTCTGCAAGCTGTCCTTGTTGTCTTTTAAAGTGCTGCAGGCTTTTAGTAAATGGCGGTTGTCAATCAGAGCTTGACTAGAATGACTCGAGGTCTGGAAACAGAGGTGATTCCTGATGCTCTCTGCTCCTGTTCCCTTTCCGTAGGGCGGCTGTGCCAGTCCAACTTGCCGTGTGGTGGAGCTGCAGCGTGTCCTGCCCTGGAGTCAGATGTGCTCTATAACGGGTACCCAGAGGAACCAGGGGTTAGAGACAGGCTTGTGCTGTGGAAACCACTGGTGCTGCTGATACCTCTCCGCCTTGGGCTCACGGAGATCAATGAAGCCTATATTGAAACACTAAAGGTAGGGGATCAGGAGCTGAATTCCTGCTGGGGTGATGCCTGAGGATCCTATTGTGAATTAAGTAATTACTCAGAAGGAATTGTTCTATTTGCAAAAGAAAAATGTGTTGAGAGACAACCCGTGTCAGAGGTCAGGATACAGGTTCTTGCAGGCTGTAGTCAGGAAAATGGGGAGGGGCTTGGGGAGCTGGGCCTTTTTTAGCTTGCTTTTTTTTCTTTTGAGGATATTACTTCACAGCTCGGTCTCGGTGTTTAGATGGCACCAACCTGCTGAAACATTTGTTCAGCACAACTATACCCTGCGTGGTGGTAACCCGAGTGTTAGTTAATGCAGCGTTGCACACTCCCCGTGGCGCTGAGGCTGGAGCTGGTGCTGCACACTGAGACCAGGAGCTGGCAGGCAGTTGCAGGTGGGAGCATTGGGAAGCTGCAGAATTTAGGGTGTGTAGGGTACGTATGCAAGACAGGGTACACGTTGTCTCGCTGTACTAGTGCTAGCAAGCTCTGAGCTGTGTGGGTGAGAGAGCTCCAAATTCATGTGAGGGTGCTTCCCTTAACTCAGCAGATTGTGCTTGGATGCTTCGGGTGGATAAGGGACTTAAACTGTTTCCTGAGTGATTGTTTCCTCCCGAGAGCACTGTTACAACCTGGTGACAGCTCCAGGGATCTTGCCACTGACTGCAGCAGAGCCAGGACTTGCCCATACACTGAGTGCTGGAGCAGTGCAGCTTCTTCCATTTGGTTCATCTGTGTGTTCCTGTCAGCAGTTAGAAGTGTTTTTCAGCTGCTTCCATGTTCCTGGAAGGCCCTGTGTTGCAGCCTTCTACCTTCCTGATGGAGCTTTTCTCCAGAAATGGCTGGGTTTGCTGCTAGAGTTGCTGATTTTCCGCATCCCTGTCCATCTTTCCCACTGCTTTTTTGGATGTTTGCCTTTGTCCCCACCTGCTGTCTCACTGTCTGTCAGCTGTGTGTTTTCTGTGTTGCTTTTCCAGCACTGCTTCATGATGCCCCAGTCCCTGGGAGTGATCGGAGGGAAGCCAAACAGTGCTCATTACTTCATTGGCTATGTAGGTGAGTGCCCAGAGGACTGCAAAGACTGTCCAAGCATCTCCCCCCGGTGCTTGTGGGCTGCACAGCTCTCCTGCTTGGCCTGTGGGGCATGCTGCAAGGTTTTCCTTCCCTGCTGGAAGCATGGGAGGCTGCTGTGGGCTGAACCTCTCACCTGAGTCATGTAGATTGGAACTGTCACGGTGAAACACTAAATCCTGTCTGTAAGAGAGCGCAGAACTTGCTTCCTGTGTTCAGAACTGACCTCCCTCTGGGGCTTGGCTGGATTTAACTGTCCTTTAGGTGACCCTTCCTCAAACCCCACCAACTGTCATTATTCCCCTCCTTCCCTCTGATTTTCTCTCTCTGCCTGAGACCTCAGGTTACTTGTGCTTTAGATTTCTGGGGTCCACTTGAGTTTACCCAGGATCCTGGCATGGATGAGCAGGAACAGTACCCAAATAGTGCCTCTGCCTTGATTCCAGTGTGTCTCTGTGGTTCTGGCAGCTGGCTCTGTGCCTGGCTAAGAAGCATTTGGGGAAGTGGCTGGAAGCAAGTTGTCCCTAGAATGTGGGTTCCTCTGTGTGGTTATGAGAGGTGGTGCTGCCACCGCTCTTCGTGTTTCTATCCTGCCGCTTCTCAGAGAGCAGCTTCTGGCGTGGTGATGATGGTTCTTCCTTGCCTCTGTGTCCAGGTGAGGAGCTCATTTACCTGGATCCCCACACCACGCAGCCGGCGGTGGAGCCCAGCGACAGCGGCTGCCTCCCGGACGAGAGTTTCCACTGCCAGCACCCCCCGTGCAGGATGAGCATCACCGAGCTCGACCCCTCCATCGCCGTGGTGGGTTCCTGTTCCCCATCCCCGAGGAGCAGTGCTGGGGTCCCTGTGTTCCACAGCTCTCCCTTTCCCCAGGGAACTGGCAAAGGCGGTGGTGATGGGCTGGGTGCTCTGGTCAAGTGCTGCCCTGGGTTTTGGTGACATGGGTAAAGCAGCTCCTCGTGTGGGAAGCTGTTTGTCCCCAGGGAGTCCCCCTTGCATGGCAATTAAATGCCACTCCTCATGCAGCTGTGTCCTCCTCTCAGGTTTAGTTTGGGCTTTGATTCCTGTCTTCTGATGGGCAGATGTGAAACCACATGATGAGGCACTGTGGCTTGTTTTCTCTTTAGCCTAAGATGCCTGCCCTTTGTTTCCATCGAGGTTGTTCCTCCTGGTTTTCCTTCTGCAGTAGAGCAGGTGTTGATGATTCCAGCACTTGGACAGCCTGGTCACATCAAGCCTTTGGGGAGTGTTCAGTTTAACAGGGCAGTGTGATGCATGGTTTTAAAGCAAGGCAGTTGGGTGTAGTTACTGCTCACAATCCTGATCATGTTGCTTTCTGTTAATACAGGGCCTTAACTCTGAAATAATCAGTTTAAAAGTTAGAAGGATAAAATCCTTTTCTCTTTTTTTCAGGGCTTTTTCTGCAACACAGAGGCAGACTTTAATGACTGGTGCCAACAAATCAAAAAGGTTTGTGTTTATGGATCTGGTCAGATATTGGAACAGGCTGCCCAGGGAAGGGGTGGAGTCACCATTCCTGGAAGTGTTCTAAAGGCATGTGGATGTGGCACTTGGGGACGTGGTTTAGTGCTGGTGTTGACAGTGGTGGGTTAACAGTTGGACTCAATGATCTTGGAGGTCTTTTCCAACCTTATTGAGTCTCTGGTTCTGCTCATACTGAAAGGAATGTCAGGTATTGTCTTGTTTCCCAACCATTGCAGAGATCATGTTCTCTGCAGCATCATCCCATTTTAAAGCATATTAAAATATTTTATTGAACTACCAAAGGGAGCATAGCTCTTATATTCTGTTGATGATGCAAGTCAAAGATTGGAAAATCATTTTTCCAGCTGCAGTGAAGTCCCAGCAGATCGTTATTACCCCCTGAAGAGCACCAGGAGTGGGGTCTTGGTGGTTCTCATGGCTCTGCTCTGTCTCCACAGCTGGCCCTGGTCAGAGGAGCACTGCCAATGTTCGAGCTGGTGGAACGCCAGCCCTCACACTTCTCCAACCCTGACGTCCTGAATCTCACACCAGGTGAGGCCACGTGGGCAGGGAGAGCTCAGGGTGAGCCAGTCCCTTTGGTTTTCTGGGAATTGTGTGAGAGTGCACACTGATTTCTAATATGTTCCTGTTCGTCCTGGAGTTTGATCTGGAGTTCGTGGATCAATTGACCTGGTTCTTTGGCTTTCAACTAGTGGTTTGCAGATCCCACAATGTCTCAGGATGATTTTAGAATGATTCTGTGAGTGGTGATTGGGAAGAAAAAACAAGCTCACAGGTTGTCACAGTAATGTGAATCCATGGTTTCTAAAGGGATGCTTCGAAGGAATCAAAACAGTCTGTTGGAAACGGCTGAAAACTGAGTTTTATGTAACGAAAATGGTCCAAGACAGGGCTAGATGGGATATTGGGAAGAAATTCTTCCGTGTGAGGGTGCTGACACACTCAGAGAAGCTGTGGCTGCCCCATCCCTGAAAGTGTTCAAAAGCCAGGCAGGATGGGTCTTGGAGCAACCTGAGCTAGTGGAAGGTGTCCCTGCCCATGGCAGGGGTTTGAAAGGTGAGCTTTAATGTCCCTTTCAATCCAAACCATTCTGTGGGATTTTGGGATTCTGTGACTGTCCAGGGTTAATACAGGTTTCGCCTTTACTTCCCTAGTTTGCCCGTTGTTCTCACCTGAATTTCCCCTGTGCTGAAGTTGCTTCCCATGTAGGTGTGAGCTCCTTCCTCACCATGTGTTGGAAGGATGGGCAGGAGGGATCCACTACACGACCTTTCCTCACAAAATGGACTGTTCCAATTGCTTTTGGGAGAGTGTATGTTGTGTAATTACATTCCCTAAGAGTTGTACCAAAGGTAACTAGAGCAGAAACAATTTGCTAATACGTGGGGGCAAATGTATCTCTAAACTGGGCCAGAAATCTTCATGGATATTAGTCCAGACCTGGGCAAGTTCTCCTCTTTGGAACCTCTTGAGGCAGAACAGTCTCCTGCTGATGCAGAGTTGGGGCACAGGAAGGCTGTAAACAGTCACAGCAGAGTTGTTTTGGGGATCTGTGCTCCATATAATTCTCTCCAGTGAATTTTCCGTGCCATTGACATGTTCTCATCCCTGCTCAGAGCCTTCACTCAGGTATGTCACTGAGTCTTGGAACCTGTGGGCCCTTGGCACTCAAACTGTGGTGCCCTCCAGCTGCTGGTCTCGCAGTCAGGGCGTCCCACGGAGGGAGTGCTTTCTTCTTCTCTTCCAGACTCCTCCGATGCCGACAGATTGGAAAGGTTCTTTGACTCGGAAGATGAAGACTTTGAAATCCTGTCCCTTTGAAAACGATTAGGAAACTGACTCTGCAAATTTGTGTATGTGTGGGGAGAAGGGGGGAGGGAAGCTCCTTCGAGAGCCTGGGGCTACCGGTTTTCATAGGCGCTTGCTGCCATCCCCGCCTCTTGTCCGTCCCGGCATTCCGTGCAGCCTCGGAGCGTCTGCGGTGGGATGAAGAACCGAGTGGGTGTTGCAGCCTTACTGGCTGCAGTCAGGAGTTCTCAGCAGCAAACAGTTGCTGGAAGCGGATGCAGTGGTGCTTAGGAGTTCAAAGCCTATCTGTTACATCAGCAGGTCAGCTGGGCCTTCCAGGGGAGGCACGGGAATCGTTAGAGCGCCAGATCCTTCGGAGGGCACTCCCTGATGAAGCTTAAGTAGAGCCCACCTGTCATTTTGCAGGAGAAATGTCCAGTTAATGCCTTTAGCAGCTTCTTCTCTCACTGGCCAACCTGGACTGTAGCTCACAATGCCAAGGAACAGCAGCCACATCCCACAGACAGCTGTGAAGCCTCCGGAGTGCAGATCCCTACAGTACAAGTCCTTCCTGCCCATGCTCTGCAGGGCACAGCGCTTCCTCTCCTGCTCACACCCTAAGGAAAGGGCACCGAGGGAACTTCCAAGTGGTTGGGAAATGGCTGTCTGGGGAAGTATGGAACAGAGCTGAGTTTCTGGGGAGGAGCATCTCAGTCCCAGTGTAAATAACAGCAGAAAGAATGGAAGAACGGAAAATGCTCATGTTGCTCAGTGAGTCAGTCCATGTGCTTCTCCAATGAAATAATCTCTACAGCAAGTACTTTCAACAAAGCTGCTTGGAGCAGAGAACTGGATTCCATTGCCCTGGGAAGAAGAGAGTCCAAGCTGGGAGAGGTGAAACAGGATGGCAAAGATCCGCCAGGCTCCTGCCTGTGCCCCGGCGTGCTGGCACAGTGTCTGTGGAGCTAATGCTGTCCTACCAAAAATGTGAGCTGTAAAACTCCTCAAGGTGCCCTTGGTGCATTGATCAGCAGTTTCTCCAGCTACTCCTGTCAGACACTCCCTTTCCAAAGCAGAAGAGGTGCCTGAAGGTCGAGTAGGATTCTGAGCTGTTGGTGCCTCACCTCTGCCTGCCCCCGTCGCTGTGGAGTGTGCACAGAGGTACTGTAGGAGCCAACCTGGAGAAACCCCTGTCAGGTAATCGGGCCAAAAGGGCAAAATGCCTTGAGAAGGTCCAATTATACTGGAAATTTTAGCTGCTCTAAGATGGTAGCTCTGCCTGGGGCCCTTCTCCACACAGAGAAAGGTGGAGCAGAGCTGTCTCCGTGCAAACAGCGAGGGAAGTCGCTGCCGTAGTTCCTTGGTGCGTGCTGCACACTGCAGCCCCCTTCACGAGGCTCTGGTCTGTGCACTCAGCTTTGGAACCTGTCAGATGATGGTGTTGTGCCCAAGGGTGGTGCCTCCTGGCTAGAAATGACCCATTTTCCCTCTGACTGACCTACTGATGCTCTAACTGTCCCTGTGCTGAAAGCAGAGGTTTGAACTGGGAACCACAATGCTTCTGTCACTAAATTATTATTTGCTGCTTTCTGCCTGCTTCTCCTCTTCTCTCATGTAGTCAGGGGAAGAGGCAGCAGAGGAAGTGGGGCTGTGCTCCATTCATCTGCTTTCAATTTCTATCTGAATAAACAGATCTAAAATCTTTGCCTGTCCTGATGTCCTTGCAGGATCTGAAGCTGGTGGGTGGTACCCAAGGGACCCTGCAGTGCCTTAGGGAATGCTGTAGCCTCTTTGAATAACCCTTTTTCCTGTTCTGTCATGCAGCAGCAGGACACAGAGCTTTAACTGGAAGGCTGTACACTCTATTGGCATGGGCGGGTCCTTTCCATTGAGGGCTCATCACCCAGGACACATCTCCCTCTCGATTTGTACACCAGAAAAGTCAGAACCTAAAGGGGCTCCAAGAGAGCTGGAGAGGGACTTTGGACAAGGGCCTGGAATGAGAGGACAAGAGGAAATGGCTTCCCACTGCCAGAGGGCAGGGTTAGATGGGATATCGGGAAGGAATTGTTCCCTGTGAGGGTGGGCAGGCCCTGGCACAGGTTGCCCAGAGAAGCTGTGGCTGCCCCATCCCTAGAAGGGTCCAAGGCTGGGTTACACTGAGCTTGGAGCAACCTGGGCTACTGGAAGGTGCCCCTGCCCATAGAACAAGATGATCTTTAATGTCCCTTACAACCCAAACCATTCTGTGATTCTACTGCTTATTTCATGTTCATGGTTTTATGGTTAAGGACAGCTCAGCCAGACAAGTTTTTATATGAGTGTTAACACAACTCCAACAACAGAGCTAAGTTCAGCTGTCTCAGATCTTTAACAGGGCTTTCTGGCTTTTCAGTCAGGCCCCTAAAGCTAATAATGAATTAAATGGCTTCCCTGTGTGTTGTCTCGTGTCAGTGCTGCTGTCAGGGCATGATTCAGCATTACAGGCACCCACCTCTTTCCCCGGGAGTCTTTGGCTGTGAAGTGCTGGCCAGCTGTGGAGGGAAGGAAGCATTTGCCATTTCAGCTGATGTCTGTATTAGCACTTTTGTTTTAAACATTCGCCTTCCTTTTCCTGCTAGGCAATCAGTTCAATCTGCCTCTCTCTAAGAGCTAAAGCAGGATTTAGTCTCTGGAGATCAGTGCAGTCCACCCTGCTAGAAGGTGAGTTAATTGTCCAGCAGAGACACGAACTCTCCTGGGCATCTCTAGCTCTCAGTGCCCCTTGTAAATGATTTGACATTCCACTCTGTTGTAGTTTGCTGGTTGTTACTGCTGGCTTAGGTGATTCATAGCTGGTCTGGTTTGGCAGCCCTTGCTGGGTTGTTTAAATTGCACTGGGGTGTGTGTAGGAGCCACAGGTTGATTCCTCTCACTCTTGGCCACAGTCTAAAATAATTTATGCGCTATTCACCCTCCAAACTGGCCTTGCTGTGAGCTAATCCATCTATTTCAGGCTCCTACCTGCTCACAGCAGTTCAGTTTCTGTCCTGCTCTCAGTGTACAGCTGGGGAGGAGGCCTGAATTCACCTCTCCCTTCATTCCACAGCTCCAGCAAACATCTTTCCGTGGATTTAGTGCCTGAACCACAGCACTTTCACCTCCCATATGTCCTCCTAGAAGGTGAATGATCATATGGGGAAAAAAATGCCCTGTGCCAAATGTGTAAAAGAATAATTTATTAGAAAATTCTCTACAAACCGGTTTGAACATGGGGGATGCATTTACTACAGAGGCAGAATAATCAGAAGCATGGCAGTTCCCTGCAACTGGGAACTGTCCCTGTCCAGGGATGGCCCTGGGCTCCACATCTGCACTCCAGGACTGGGGTTGGAACAAGAGCTCCTGCTCCTCCTTGGGATAGGGAGGTTTTTACCAGGAATTTGACTCATGCTTATTTAAAACACGTGGAAAAGGACCATGGAGGGGAGGAGCAGGTTAAGTAACAAGAATATCAGCATTGTGTTGGACCCAAAAGAATACAAAGGATCTGGGCTGTAGCTACTGGATGGTGATGTAAGGGAGTCATCCCAGTATGGAAGATCAAGAGGAGAGCTTTCCCCTGTTCTTCTAGGCCTGACCTGAATCAAGTTTTATTTCCAGAGTTCTCCCAAAGGTTTATGCTGAACCTCCTGCATGGTTTCCTCTGCAATGGACTTGATTTCTCTGTGCAAGTCCTCTATGCTCTGTGAAGCATCCACTGTCTGTTCCAAAAAAGAGACAAAAAAATGCAGGATAGATACAGAAAATACAGAAACATGTTACTGGACATCAGCAAATGAGGAAAAACTTTTTAACTTCTGCTCCCCCCATTGCTCAATACTGTTACTGCTCCTGAGCAGTGAAATGAGCTAATTATGCACTGTTTCTGGAGCAGACTTGGGAGCAATCTATTTAGGAATAGGCATTTAAGGAGCAGCTGTGAGGCTGGATGAAGGGAAACAGAAGAAACTGCTGCTGCATGTTGTTTGCTGGCATTCTTTGGGGTGTGTGACATAGCGGCAGGTAAGCTGGGACTCATCCCAGGTGCTCCAAGAGTTGACCAGAAGCAGGAAAGGGGAGCACAGGGATATGATGGGCTCAGTTTGGGAGCTCTCATGAGAGACCCTCACCCCAGTCCGTAACAGGCCCACTAGGGTTATTTCCTCACCTTCCAGTTTAGGCTTTTGTCCTCCATCAGACAATAGAAGGACTGCAGAACTTTCTCCTGGAAGGAGCTGGACTCATAACGCTCATGTCCAAAGTTCTCCCGTTCTGCTGCTTCTTCGGGGCTTAACTGAAGAAACAGGATCAGGTCTGGCTTTGGGAGTCCCACATCAGGCTGTTTGCACCAGTCCAGGCAGAAGTTCTGTCCCAAACAAAGACAACCGAGTTTGAGGTGAAAGAAACACAAAAAGCAATATCCTGGCTTACCATGTGGCAATTCAGTCCTGTAACGTGGGGAGGGGGGGAGTTGTGCACCTCTTGTGCTCATTTCAGCTGGACAGAGCTAAAGATGTTAATGCCTCTCTTGCAGAGCCCTTCAGAGCTCTACCAAGGCACATCCTGAGCCTCCTCACAGCCGTTACCAGTCCAAAACTTGTGCTTGGTCCAAAAGTAAGTTGCTCCCAAATACAAACACCAAGCAGCTTCCATGTGGATCTCTGAGCCCATGGAGGCTCCTTTTCAACACTCACCTACCCAGGAATTTCAGTCCAGACACGAGAGATAGAGTTTTCCAACCTTTGGGTCTTGTTGACAAATGTGAAGACCTCCATCAGGTCACGTGAATCCACAATGTTGTGGCGAGACCACCAAGGCTTGTCCACTTATTGCTCATCCACATCTTAAATCTGTCTAAGAGGAGGAGGCAAATCTGCCCTCCAGTTTCTCCTCCCCAGATGTTCTGTATCCTGGTAATTTGGGTATTTTTTTGGATATATGTGCAGTGGGTTTTTTAATCCCATGAGGGTGTGATAGAAGCTGGAAGTGCCACAGCATCTTGGACATGAGCTCTGGCTGCCAGTAACTATTGTGTTAGATACGGGCATTAACATCTCCCCCTCTTCTGGGAGTGCTTCTTGAGTGAAAAACATGTCAAACTCCTTTCCTTTAAGAAGTAGATTAGGTCCTTTCTAGCAAAGGATGCCATGCCTGCTCCCCAAGAGCTGCACCCATGTGCCCGAGTACTGCAGGTCAACAGCTGCAGTCAAAGAAATTCAGGCACTTTAAGACACACTTTTCACCCCACTGGATAGTAGAACATTCCTTGCTGTGCCCATGTGGGCTTGGGATCATTATTCTGGGGTGACTGGCTCAGCTTGTGTTACACGTGTCTTTGCCCCTAATTTGGGGCTTTTGCAGACACCAAATTAGCACCTAAGTGCTTTAATGCATCTGTCTCAGGGTTAAGCCCAGTGTCCAGGCTTGGGGAAGCAGGAGGGTGGAAAAAGATGCAGGGCACGGGCATGCAGGATCTCCTCAATCCTCCCAGGAAGCAGGAAAAGGCTTGGGCAGGAGTGAACGGAAGGTAGGTCACTGGTGCTGCAGGCTTAAGCTTCTGTGACCACAGGGTGCTCTCCGAGGATTGAGGGCTACTCAGCAGGAAGGGGACTCATCTCATAGAGTGGGACAAGAGTGTCTGGGCAGAGTGGCCCACAGGGATGCTGACCCAGCTGACTTGGCCTGAAAGCAGGGACGGGCCAAATGGCGAGTGGGAACACGAGAAATTCAGGCTACCTGAAGAAAATCACTTTTACTCTCAAAGCGAGCAAAGAAGAGCCCAGTAAGGTGTGGATCTACATCCCTAGAGAGACTCAAACCTTGGCTGGAGGTTGGGCTTCGTGACTTCCCCAGGTCCCTTCCAACACACGTGGGTTTGTTACTTGCAAATTTATGTGCCAGCAGCCAGAGCAAGAGTGGAGAGTCTTAAATAAACTCCTGGAATCATTCTCCAGAGTCAAAGAGGTCTGCTTCCAGTCCAGGAGTCTGGCCAGATTTACAAAACACAACCAAGTTAAGTTTCTCTCTTTGATCTGGGGCTGGGCAGACCTGGGGAAACACGCCGTGTCAGCACCTGAGCTGAAACTTCCATCCCTCATTTCCAATCCTCATTTCCCAGAAGACAAATGGCCCCTGGGCCTCTTCTTTTGGGACCCAGCTGCTCCCTCGACCAGCAGAGGCTGCTGCAGGACCCACTCACCCCTTTGGCACTTGTGAAGGCCACTCCAGAGAAGGCGTATCTGTCAACCACGACCGTGATCCCTTGGTGTAGCTTCTCTTTCATCAATGGTCTGAAACATGTGGAAGATAAAACAATGGAGTTATGCTCCTTTCTAGCCACAGAAATTGAAGAGTTCATCTAAAAACCCAAGTACGTCACCAATAACAGAGATCCCTGGCAGGGCCAGCTCTGATGGGGACCAAGAGCTGTCTGTATTCTCTGACAGTCCTCAACCAAATATCCCTTCAAGACACTCAAATTCAGGGTGCCAAGGGCTGGGCACTGCTGTAGGCAGCCTCAGGGTTTACAAGCAAGATCACAGCTATATTGACATGAATGACCCTCTTTAGGCAAGGTCTCTTCAGGAAAGAGTAAACTCATGGTCTAGGCTGGCTCAGTCTCAGCTCCCCAGTTCCTTGATCCAGTATGGCACAGAGACTGGAAATATGGCACCGATGACTCAAAAAAACCACACTGTGGGAACTGATCTAAGATTAAAAGGGCAGGGTTAGATGGGATACGGGGTAGGAATTCTCCCCTGGGAGGGTGGGCAGGCCCTGGCACAGGCTGGGCAGAGAAGCTGTGGCTGCTCCTGGATCCCTGGGAGTGTCCAAGGCCAGGACAGACAGGACTTGGAGCAGCCTGGGCTGGTGGGAGGTGTCCCTGCCCATGGCAGGGGGTGCACTGAGATGGGCTTTAAGATCCCTTCCTACCCAAACCATTCAGGGATTCTCTGATTGAACCCAAAGCTGCAAGAATCCTTGAGACATCACTTCCAGCCTGTTTCCCTGGCTAAAGAGGATCACAGTCCTGTGCTTCCTGTACCCACTGGAAGCTCAAACACCGGGGGGAGATTCAACACCACCCATTTTCCTTTGACAACTGACCCAAGCCCCTCCTTACACGTGTTCCCAGCGGTTGGCAGAGAAGAGCAGGTGGATGGTGTGGTCCTCCAGGTTCTTCTCCCTCAGCAGGTAGGAGCTGATCAGCTGCCCGATCTCCGTCGTTCTGTCTGCGGGAAAGAAAAGGAGCAAAGGCTGCCCCGAGCTGCTTTTCCCAGGGGGGCGTCCATCTGTCCGGGGGCCTGTCTGTCTGTCAGAGCTGGGCACAGGCCGGTCCCTCCAGGGTGGGGGTCTGTCTGTCACGGCTGGGGGGTGTTTGTTGGTCAGTGCACGTGGGGCCGGGGATCCACCTGCCCGGGCCAGGCCGGGAGGAGGCCAATCCGTCACGGGCGGGGTGAAGCGGTCAGTCCATGCCGGGACGGCAGTGCCGGCCTGTCCCGCACCGGCACCGCCGTGCCCGAGCACGGGGGCCCATCTGTCACGGCCGGGGGGCGGCCGCTCCACCCGTTCCGG
>VWZF01005490.1:0-19252 GCA_013396755.1 Sclerurus mexicanus | reverse complement strand
CCCTCGTCACACACGGACACAGAGACACAAACAGCGGGCAGGGTCCACTCATCCCCCCTCACACACACGCACAGTGGGTGAGGGTCCCGCCTCCCCCTTCTGCCGGGCCGCTGGCGCCGCAGCCTCGCTGAGGTGAGCGCGATGGTTTGGGTTGGGAGGGGCCCTGAAGCCCCCCCTGTCCCAGCGCCCTGCCGCGGGTGGGGACACTTCCCACCGGAGAAGGTGGCTCCGAGCATTTATCGGTGGTGTTCCTTGCAGGTATCGAGAACCTGCCGTGCGAGCTGCAGAGGAACTTCCAGCTGATGCGGGAGCTGGACCAGAGAACAGAAGGTGTGTTCAGGTATTTTGGCAAACGAAGGCTGAGGGAGCTTCACCTGCAGGGTGGGAGGAGCCCAGTGGGCACTGGAATTTAGAGGATGTACCTCCCTTCCATTGCTTTTCTTTTTCTCTCCCCCTGCAGTGTTGTTTGCTTCTCTCTGGGTGCTGCAGCTCACAGGGCTTGGTTTTGTGTTCAGCCCTGGAGTTTAATTCATAACTGTGTGATCACTGTACCTGATGACCCCTTGGAGGGCCTTTCTGGCACGTATTTCTGTATCTGCCAAGTTCTAGATTGTACCCTGCAGGACCATTTTCTTTTTCCTTTTTGGAGTTTTTGGTGGTGTCTGGCTGCACAGTAAGGACTTTCAGTTAGAACAGTAAGTAACTGTGCAGCAAACAGATATTTCTGCATGAAATATCTCTGGGAATGTCTTCCCTCTGGGAAGAGAGGGTGAAGCTTGTGAACCCGTGGGCTCAGTTTCTGTTCTTAACTGTGAATTCACCTTGGAATTAGCTGTCAAACACTTGAAAAAGCAGAATCACACCACAAGCGTTGGAGAGTGAATACCTTTAACTTATGGGGTTTTTTGTTTTTAAAAAGGAAAATACGTTAAATAATCAAGGGAAGTCTAAAAACTCTCGGGGAGGCTCTCCTAAACAGAGAAAGAGAAGAGCAAAAATACCTGTTTTGGAAGGCAGCTCTCTCCGTGCTTTTCAGATAAGAAAGCAGAGATCGACAGCCTGGCAGCCCAGTACATCGAGTCAGTGAAGAACATGCTGCCTGAGGAGCGAGTGGAGCACCTGAAGAAGATCCAGAGTGCCTACAGCAAGTGTAAGGAGTACAGTGATGACAAAGTGCAGCTGGCCATGCAGACCTACGAGATGGTGAGACTGCAGCAGTGGGCATTCCCAAGAGTGGTGCACGTGGAGACGCTTCCACGCTGTCAGCTCCTCCTGACACACCTGGCTTTTTCTTAAAAACCTTACTGCAACAAAGCATTGGTCCTCAAGCTTGTTTTCGTCACTCTTTCCATCCTCCTGTGTCTCTGGGTTTTGTGCCAAGTGGGCTTCTCTTCTGCTGAAGAGTTACTGAGTTTATCTCCCTTGCAGGTTGCTCTATGGGTAGTACCCATCTGCTGTGTGATAATGCCAGAAAATTTACCCCACTCCCTCCTCCCCAGCAGCTCCTCTGTCACCTGATAATTTATTTGGGGCTGGTCTTGGTTGCAAGCAAGGTTTTCTAAGTCAACTGCAGTACTTTATTTTGGAGGAATGAAGGAAATCTGCTCGATTGCCTTGGTTTATTGGACATCAAAATTTCCTCAGTGGAGCTTGTGGGAACATCCTGTTTCTTGAGATGCAGCTTTCCACTTTCTCTTCTTCTGCCCCTACTCCAGTGTCCCTGTAGCTGCCCCTTGAATAATTCCTACCCCTGTGTATTTTGCCCCCTGGATAAAACTTGAGTGAGGAGAACCCTTCTGACTGTATTGAGTGTGTGTTGTCCAGCTTGTGGAGATGCTTTGGGTTCTACTGCATCTACAGCACGTGTTTTGTTGCCATCATATACTGCAGAAAAAGAAATTGTCTCAGGAATATCAGTGTCCTAGGCAGCTAGTCAACGAATTTGATGGCAAAGTATTGCAGTGGCACAATTTGGGGGTGGTGGCTTAAAATACATCCCTGCTCTGTAAGTGACATGGCAGCCAGGGTAGTACAAGGTACTTAGTTAATGTGCATTGGCTTGATACTGGGGATAATCACCTTCTGCTTGTATTTATTACCAATTTTCTTTAATTAGCATGACAGCGGAGGACCAGGCAAAGAAATTAACCGACCTCCTCAACAAGTTTCAAAAATTATTTGAGTTTTGAAAATTGAGGGGACAGAACAGTTATTCTTAGTATCTCTCGTATTGCTTTGTTCTGCAAAGCATTAGCCTGAGTTCCTTTGACTCTCCTTTATGTCACCTCCCTTTTCCTCCCTTTCTCTTTGCCCTGGAGGGATTGGCTCCTCTTGCTTTTGCCTAGTTTCCCCTCCACCTTCATTCCCTTTTCCCAGCCCGTACCCCTTCCACGCCTTGTCCTGTGCTGCTGCCCTCTGTTTGTGCCGATAACAGCCGAGCTCGAGCCCTTCCTGTTTCCCTTGGGGGGGGCTCTCGTGGCTGGTCTTGCTGGGGCTCAGGTGGTGCTTTGCCCCGGCTGCAGGTGGACAAGCACATCCGCCGGCTGGACGCCGACTTGGCGCGCTTTGAAGCCGATCTCAAAGACAAACTGGAAGGCAGCGACTTCGAAACCGCCGGATCCCGAAGCCTCAAAAGTGGGTGAATTTTATACCGTTGAGCACCTTTGGCAGCACTGCGAGTGTGGAACCAGGAAGGCTGAGGTGTGAAACGGGCCCTGTAGTTCTGGAGGAGGGAAAGAAGTGCACCACAGTGCCCTTCTCTGCTTCCCTTTAGTGCTCTGCAGGATATTTACACTGGGCAATAGATGAAGAGAAATGTAGTGCTGGGATCAAACTTACTGTGTCACGGGGAGGTTGATGCTGGTTGTAAGGAGGGAGATGGCTAAGGGGCAACTCACTGTGCCAAACCTGCACTGGTGTGTGGAACAGTGTGAGTTTCAGGCTTCATCTGTTACTAAGTAAGTTCTGAGCTCCTTTTGGAGGGACATTTACCTATTTTCCTCCTTTTACCAGAATTTGAATACTAATCAAGCTGAAAAAAACCCAGGAAAAATCAGGAGGTAAAGGAAGATAGCAGTTGCTGTAGTGTATCCTGAAATCTTGTGCGATTACAGTGACATATGAATGTGGATAGCAGCAGCACAGCACAGCTTTATGCCTTTGAGCTATCTAAGAGCAAGGAGGTGGAGATAAGAGTTACATTAGTTATTGAGTAACCTATTAATTGTTTAAAAACGTACCGAGGTTTGAAAAAATTACTGCCAGTCTGGCCAAATGGGATGCTGTTTGTATCTTGTGCTAACACACTGCAGTGTTCTAATTGCCAGAGGAGTGTGGTGCTCGGTTGTACTTGCTAATTTGGTTTATTTGTGGCATAAAAATGTGTTTCAGAGGCAGCACATTCAGTTACATACAAAATAAGGGTTGTTCAGTTACGTATGAAATAAGGATTTCAGGACAATAACTGCATCAAAAGAACAACATCTGGGGGTGTTGCTGTCACTCGAATAGGCTGGAAAGATGGGGTTGTTTTTTCCTTTCTAGAGGGACGGAGTCAGAAAGACAAAAGAAGCTCTCGTGGTCGAGGCAGGAGAACATCTGAAGAAGATACACCAAAGAAAAAGAAGCTCAAAGGAGGGTAAGGCAGAGCCAGGCCCAGCTCCAGGCACTTGGGCTTGACACTTCATGAATTTTCCATGAGCTCGAGTTACCCTATTTATGATTCGTGTGTTAGTGTTTTGGACTTCCTCTGTTTCATTAGTGTCCTGCCTGGGACAAGCCAGCTTTGTTAATGAGCATCTTGGTTGGCATGTGGAAGCTCAGCATGCTTGGAACACTCTGACTGGAAGGACAAGATCAGCCTCTCTGGGGCTGTTGGCAAGCTGGGGGAAAATAGCTTTGATTTTTGTCACACGGCTATTTTTAACCTGTCCATCAGGACAGAAACTGATGTTGTATTGTTGTTCTAGCAGTCTTGGAGATTTTGGGGGGTTGTTTTCAAAGAATCATGTCCCAGATAGCCTTGAATAATCTAGTTTCGGTTTGGGAAGCAAGGAGGAAAGCATGTCCCCTCTCTATGATGTGATGTATATTAAAGGAGCTCTGTTCATTTTGATATTATTAGTTGGTTAAATGGTTGGGCAGAAAACTAAAAATAGTTTCTGTGGGCTGCTACTGACATGTCAACACACTTCTGTCAGAGCAAGACTGTTGACTCATACCTGACAACGAGAAAAAAATGTGTTTTTAAACAGACTTGGGGGGAAAAACCCAAACAGGTTATTCTGCCCACAAGCAGGAGTGGTCTATGATAATTTTGTTACTTTAGTCATGGAATTACAAGTCCTTCTCTTAATTCTTCCTAGTCATACTGTGTTGGGTAATATGTGGTAGTGTAATCTAAACTCTAAAGCAGGGTCAGTGTGGCTTAGGGAAGATAATTGTAAAACACTAATTTTCCTGAGTGGGACTTAGATCTTGGAAATGTCAAATCCCAGAGTGGTTTTGCCTGGGAGGAGCCTTAAAGCACATCTTGTTCCACCCCCTGCCATGGGCAGGGACACCTTCCACCAGCCCAGGTTGCTCCAAGCCCCCTCCAACCTGGCCTTGGACACTTCCAGGGGTGGGGCAGCCACAGCTTCTCTGGGATTCAATCTGTGCCAGGGCCTGCCCACCCTCACGGGGAGGAATTTCTTCCCAATATCCCATCTAACCCTGCCTGCTGTCAGTGGGAAGCCATTCCCCCTTGTCCTGTCACTCCAGGCCCTTGTAAGATGGTGTTTCCTGCAGCTGAGAATGTTTTGTCCTCGCTCTGTCCTTGCCCACAGGTCTGAGTTCGCTGATACCATCCTGTCAGTGCATCCCTCGGATGTCCTGGACATGCCAGTGGATCCCAACGAACCCACCTACTGCCTGTGCCACCAGGTGTCCTATGGGGAGATGATTGGCTGTGACAACCCAGATGTAAGCACTTGAGACAGCACTCCTTTTCTGATGCTTGCAGCATCCCAACCCTGTGCAGTCCCAGGAGGGGGTCCTTGCTCTGTCAGATCCCACAAATGCCGGGAACATCTGTGAATCGCTAAGCATCTCCTCTTGTGGCTTTTTCCTGTCTGTTTTGCAGTGCCCAATTGAGTGGTTCCACTTTGCCTGCGTGGACCTGACCACCAAACCAAAAGGGAAATGGTGAGTGTGACAACATACAGCTTTTGGGTTTTGATCAGGCTGCAGTTTCCCTCACCAAGAATTAAAATGACGACAAGAATTAAAACCCTGTTGTGACCCTTCCTGACAGAGGAGCTTTGGTCTTCTCATCAGGGGGGTTTGCATCCTCTCTGACTGGGGACTGTGTTTGAAGGTAGAAGGTACAAGGGGAACCTTCTTCCTGAAATCCATTTCCACGGGAGTCTTGGGTTGTGGTGGGAGCAAAACTGCCTAATGAACAGAGCAGGTTTTGACCTGATGTTTGTGTAAACTTGTACAGGTTAGAGCTGAGGTTTGCCATATTGTCACCTGTTGTGGCTCTGCTTAAAATTGAGAGACATATTTATTTTTTTGCACTTCTGGAGGCAAATTTTGAAGGCTTCTCAGGGTTTTACTTCTGTATGTGCTCATCTTGGAAAGAATCGTGGGCTTGTTCTGTACTTAGTTTTATCTGATGGGCTGCTTTAATTATCAAGATGCCTGCCAGAAAGAGGCTTAAGCGTTCACAAATAATAAAAGCAGTTCTTGGGCCCTGTGCTGTTAATTTCGGGAGCTAATTACCCCGTCTCCCTCCCTGCAGGTTTTGTCCTCGTTGTGTTCAGGAAAGAAAGAAAAAGAAGTAAGAAGTAGAGGGGGATGCACCGCTGAGGCAAGAAGAATTTAATATATTCCTTCATTCACGTTGCAATATTACCTTTGATTATTTGTTGTTAATCTACCCTTCATCTTTTTTTCTGGTATGGTATTTAATTATCCAGTGGCCAGTTGTAATTCCTATTCTTTCGTAAGGAAATGATTTTCAGAGGGAGTCCCAAATCCCTTTGCCACAGAGATTTTATTTATGTTACTCTTGCACTGTAATATTGAGAGAAGGTGTTGCCTTTCCTGGCTGTTTCCACTTCCTGAAGATCCTCTAAGGACATCACTGTGAAGATGAAACCTACAGTATTCTTGGAGAAAGAGAAGGTCGGATTTATTCACAAAATAAGATGAAGGCCTGAATTGTCAGCTGTGACTGTAAATCAGGAAATCAGGTTTTAGGGAAAGGCTCCATGAGGACACTGTGTTTGTTCCCATATGGCGTGCCCCTGCTGTTGGGGAAGGTCATTCAGGAATGTTCTGATTTTTTTATTGGGCCACATTTGCATGTTCTTGACTTCTTTAAGCTGCCTTTCAGGTGTTGAATGTGAATCCTGGTGTTAACGCAGTGTCAGCGGCTGCAGCAGAAGGGAGAGAGGAAATCAGGGGCAGGAAAGCAAAAGTCTTTGCTTTCTTCCTTCCTCCGAGTTACAGTGGATGCAGAAGTTGAGGGAAGACCAGAGATAGGTCTTGTCTTGATATCTCACTCCTGCATCTTGGGGTTTACCTGCCTGCAGTGAAAGATGTAGTGCAGGCAGGTGGTTCTGCTGGTGGAAGGAGGAGAAAAAGCCCCAAACTCCTGAACTTTGCTGGCTGTGTCCCTGAGTTGGTGGCAGCTCTGTGGGCAGGAGCTCTTGGAGACTGCTGCAAAGGCACGAAGAAACTTCCAGATAAGCTTTTCCTCTGCTGAGTAAGCAGTATAGGAGATTACAAACACTTCTCAGATTCTGGCACCTGTTGTCAAAGAAAAAAAGGCTTTTCCTGTTTTACTCAGCCTCTTAATTGTGTTTTGCAATGAAGGAAAGTAGAACACAGCTCCTGCCACTCCTCCTCCCCTCCGGGGCTTTGTGCCTGCTGCTGGCATAGATGAAACCTCTCAATCCTGAGGAAGCTTTTCTGTGAACGTTTGGATTTATTGCATCTCCTCTGGGAAAGAAAAATCCCCGTCTGCAGGGTCCTGTCATTTAAAGTGTGATGTTGCACGTGGCTTCACTGCGTTGCATCGTGGAGAGATGAAGCTTCCTTAGCTCTCCTGGGAAAGCAGAGAAATTAAAACCAGAGTGCTGAAGGGAAGGAGGAGGGACAGCACAGTCACACACATCTGAACTCAGAGGTACAGCCAGCCTTCCTTCTGCCTCTTTATGAGAGCAGATCTGTGATACCTCATGAGCCAGCAGTGGGTGAGAGCTGCTCCTGCTGCACTGGGCTCGGTTGGAGTGTCGCTGTGTCCTGACAACCTGTGTTGATGCTGTTCCAGGTTTTATTTTCCCCTTCCATCCAATGGTATCATATACATTTATCTTTTTTTTTTTCCTCTTTTTTTCTTTAGCTAAGGCTTTGTTAGTAGTGGCATCACCATAGGTTAAGCATTTGATTTGAAAAGAGTCTCAAAATTCCACTCTGGAGGTGTTGCTGGAAGCGTGCCCTGAGGAAGAGAGCAGCTCTGGCTGAGCCAGCGTGGAGCTGACCTCCCTCAGCTCCAAAACTGTGGTCAGGTAGGACAACAAAACACAGTTTTGGAAGTACTTTTGGGGCTTGGAAGAGCATTTTCCACTTTAACCAGCAGTGCAAAAAGGAAAACAAGCTCTAGAAGGCAGAGCCCTCAAAAGGAAGGATAATTTGCTAGGGATGATGAATAGTGTGAGGGACAACATTCTCCTCTCCTTTCCAGTTCTCTGATGTGTAAAAGCATCTGAGATGTGATACCAGCAATAAATTCTCCCACTGGGAGCACACCAGTGCAGGGCTTGGATGGGCTCAGGAGCATCTCCTGCCCTCTCACGCCTGGCTGTTGAGATTTTTTACAGCTCCTTGTGGACAGAAATACCCGTAGCCTTCGTTTTTTGCTTACTCAGAGGGTTTAAATCTTCTGACTTTTGAATGTACAGTGTTAAATGTTCCCTGGGGAAAGGGTGATCCCTGGCAAAACCCCGCCCGGCTTTTAGCACCCAAACTGCAGCTGGAACCTTCAACCCCAGTTCCACTTTTAGAACAGGATTAAGACCCCGAAGTGCAAAGACAGCATAAACCCTTTTCTTTATTTTTTTAGGGGGAAATGAGGAAAAAAATTAAGGAANGGCGGGCCACAGCGCCCCCTGGCGCATTGTGGGCGCATCGCGCTGCGCTCCCAACCCACCGCGATTCCCCTCCCTCTTTACCGGGATAATCCCGGCTTTAATCCCTACAAATTCCTATCTGTGGGGAGAAGAAGGGGAGGGTCATGGCGTGGGCGGGCGTGTGGGGCCGCAGGGCCGGCCTGCTGAGGGCCCGGCCGGGCAGGGGCTGTGCAGGCCAGGCCGGGCCTGCGCTCACCTGTGAGAGGTACCCGGTGAGGAGAAGGCCCTTCGGCGTTGTCGGGGCGCAGGATGAGGCCTTCCTGGAGCGGGTGATGCCCGGCAGGGTGCTCAGCGGAGAGGAGGAGGTGAAGCCTTTTAACGTGGACTGGCTGAAGTCGGTGCGAGGTGNTGAATAGTGTGAGGGACAACATTCTCCTCTCCTTTCCAGTTCTCTGATGTGTAAAAGCATCTGAGATGTGATACCAGCAATAAATTCTCCCACTGGGAGCACACCAGTGCAGGGCTTGGATGGGCTCAGGAGCATCTCCTGCCCTCTCACGCCTGGCTGTTGAGATTTTTTACAGCTCCTTGTGGACAGAAATACCCGTAGCCTTCGTTTTTTGCTTACTCAGAGGGTTTAAATCTTCTGACTTTTGAATGTACAGTGTTAAATGTTCCCTGGGGAAAGGGTGATCCCTGGCAAAACCCCGCCCGGCTTTTAGCACCCAAACTGCAGCTGGAACCTTCAACCCCAGTTCCACTTTTAGAACAGGATTAAGACCCCGAAGTGCAAAGACAGCATAAACCCTTTTCTTTATTTTTTTAGGGGGAAATGAGGAAAAAAATTAAGGAATGTAAACTTTAAAAAAAAAAAAAGCAACACAAATGTATATCTGTAGCTCGAAACTTCAACCTCAATTCCACTTTTATAACAGAACTAAGACCCCTAAATGCAAAGACAGCACAAACCCTTTGGTTTTTTTTTCCTTTTTTAGGGGGGACGAGGAAAAAAAAATAATTAAGGAATGTAAACTTTTAAAAAAATTGTATATCTGTATTTTTTGGATCTCGGAGATGACGGATTATATTATAAATAAAGTATTTTTGGGAGTATTTTTGGGAGTGAAAGGTGTGGAGGGGAAGGGGGGCGCTGTTGTAACCTCCGACNCTGGCTGAAGTCGGTGCGAGGTGAGAGAGGTGCTTGTTGTGGGGGGTGTTGTTGTTGTTGTGTGGGAAATGCGCTTAGCGGTGGAATTTAGAAGGGGGTGAGGTGCGGGAAAAGACCCCAGAACCGGGTAGTTGTAGAGGAGGTACATTTATTCAGCTTTGGGTGTGTGGGGGATTAGCCCACCAAAGACACACACACCTCTCTCTGCTCACAAGCTTCTTTAAATACAGTTTAAACATGCATATCCATTATTTCTTTAGACATATGCATTATTCTCCTAGAAGAGGCAGGCTTATTCTAATCAGTTCCGAGAAGTAATTTCCATTTGCTCCACCTCACGCTCCTCCCATCTGAGTTTGTGCATTGGTTTCCCATTTCCTTGGGCAGGGATCTTCAGGGGTCTTTGGGGATGAAGATCGTGGGTCTTCCTCGCTGTGTCCTTTCCAGCTCGGCTCAAAAAGTAACTCAAACCAGTTCTGTTGGCAACTTGAACCGGTCTAATTAGCAAACTTTCATAATTATCTTATTTTCTTGACGTGTTTCCTGATTTATCCTAGTTTCATATGGTGCCCATTCTATTTTGGAAGCCTCAGGGCCAGGTGCTGTTAGCAACCATAACATGTTCCCTGTTTCTATATTTTGTAGCCATTTATGGCCTCAACCGTGCAGTTTATCAGTGCTCGTTCCCTGTTGATACCTTATATCAGGGACGAAGTGTTCGAAGGGAAACTAAACTTTTTATTTAACAAATTCAGTGAATTTGGTGTGTCCCTCTGGGCGAGGAGACAGACACAGCAAGAAACAGAGGTTTTTATACCCTGTCCCGTTCCTATTGACCGGTACTAGGGAGCTCACAGCCCGGCCCAACACCCCCAAAAAGGCGTGAAAAACAGGTTAAAACCACCCCAAATCCCAACAGCCAAAAACCCAGTTACCCCCTCCTCCCCCTTCTCCTCTTTACCCATGCGGTTCCTCTGGCTTCGGCAAAACCCTAGTTCTGTTTCCAGCAGTTGGGAAGGCCTCCTCCTCGCCTCTGTTGGCGGCAGGAATGGAAGGTTTGCTGAAGGAAATGTCCTCTTTATCTATGGCATTACATTTGTGCACACCATGGAATATCGAGCTGGAAGGGACCCACAAGGATCATCCAGTCCAAGCCCTGGCTCTGCACAGACCCCCCAACAATCCCACCCTGTCCCTGAGAGGATCATCCAAACCCTCCTGGAGCTCTGGCAGCCTTGGGGCCGTGCCCACTGCCCTGGGGAGCCTGGGCAGTGCCCACCACCCTCTGGGGGAAGAACCTTTTGCTGAGATGCCACCTGACCCTGCCCTGGCACAGCTCCAGCCATTCCTTTGGGTCCTGTCACTGGTCACAAAGGGTAGAGATCCGTGCTGCCCCTCCAAAATGAGGTTTTCTCATAAACAATACTCACTTAAGAATTACCTGATACCTGGTAAACTTTCAGGCTTTCATTACAAAAACATCTAAACTCTATAACTTACTAGTTTTTTCCTGAAACAAAGTGATTCAGTTAACAGTTTTCACTTGGAATACAATCAGAAAGCTTTGGGGAGACTTGGTTGCAGCCTTCTAGTACCTGAAAGGGGCTTATAAAAAGGAGGAAGAGGGAGTTTTTATACGGGCCTGGAGTGACAGGACAAGAGAACCAGGGGGCAGGGTTGGATGGGATATTGGGAAGAAGTTGTTCTCTCTGAGGGTGGTGAGGCTGCAGCACAGGTTGCCCAGAGAAGCTGTGGCTGCCCCTGGACCCCTGGAAGTGTCCAAGGCCAGGTTGGACGGGGCTTGGAGCAACCTGGGCTGGTGAAAGGTGTCCCTGCCCAGGGCAGGGGGTGGATTGNGATCATCCAAACCCTCCTGGAGCTCTGGCAGCCTTGGGGCCGTGCCCACTGCCCTGGGGAGCCTGGGCAGTGCCCACCACCCTCTGGGGGAAGAACCTTTTGCTGAGATGCCACCTGACCCTGCCCTGACACAGCTCCAGCCATTCCTTTGGGTCCTGTCACTGGTCACAAAGGGTAGAGATCCGTGCTGCCCCTCCAAAATGAGGTTTTCTCATAAACAATACTCACTTAAGAATTACCTGATACCTGGTAAACTTTCAGGCTTTCATTACAAAAACATCTAAACTCTATAACTTACTAGTTTTTTCCTGAAACAAAGTGATTCAGTTAACAGTTTTCACTTGGAATACAATCAGAAAGCTTTGGGGAGACTTGGTTGCAGCCTTCTAGTACCTGAAAGGGGCTTATAAAAAGGAGGAAGAGGGAGTTTTTATACGGGCCTGGAGTGACAGGACAAGAGAACCAGGGGGCAGGGTTGGATGGGATATTGGGAAGAAGTTGTTCTCTCTGAGGGTGGTGAGGCTGCAGCACAGGTTGCCCAGAGAAGCTGTGGCTGCCCCTGGACCCCTGGAAGTGTCCAAGGCCAGGTTGGACGGGGCTTGGAGCAACCTGGGCTGGTGAAAGGTGTCCCTGCCCAGGGCAGGGGGTGGATTGAGGTGGTCTTTAAGGTCCGTTCCTACCCAAACCATCCAGGGATTCTGTGATTCGAAATAATTCGTTGTGAATTTGCTGTTGCTTTTGTCAAAGACTTTGTGAGAATTTAAACCCTTTCCCGTTTCCCCCACTGGCAGCCAAGTCTACCTATGTATGCACAGGTTTTGCAGGGCTTTAAGGGAATGGCTGCTACTGAAATGTTTGTTGTGAAAGTGCTTAAAATGCCTCACAGTGGAGGGAGCGTTGTTATTTCCCACCTGTTTCTTTCTGACCTCTGCAGAGCCACAGCTTGCCTTGAGAGTCCCTTGCTTTCATTGCAGGCTGCAGCCAGCTGGTGTTGAAGCCACAGACGACGGCAGAGGTGTCTCAGGTTCTCAGGTAACTTGCACCTTTTCTGCTGGGCTTGGTGCTGAGGAGACTCAGGTTTAGCAGGTGAAGGGAACTTGTAGGTGCTCGGGCACCAATTGCCTGAGTATTGAAGTTGCTGAGGCTGTTTTCTTCATGAGTTTTCTGCTCTGATAAATGGTTAAAATTAGGTATTGTAGAGCTACTCAGAGAGGAGCAGTTGTGTGGGAGGATTCAGGAGGGTCTGTTTGAAAAGGGGAGGAAGGTTAGATCAGAACCGTGCAGTCTGAGGAGCTGTTGCACCCATGTCCCCTGGTTCCCTGGTGTGAGCACAGCTCCAGCTGGGCAGCACTCTGTTGGATCACCGCTTGGCTGAAGAGCTAAAGCTGCAGGAACCTGTTCATGGCTCTGTTAGAACAGGTATGTAGAGCACAGGAAGGGCAGGCAGGGCTGCTGAAGGAACTCCTGTGCTGTGGGGCTCCGTGCCATCCATCATGCAAGAGCTGCTGGGAACTTGGAGAGGATGTGGTGGGTGTGCTTGGCAGGGATGCGGCAGGTGGAGCAGCCGAGGCACAGGTTCACCTTTTGTTGCCTACAGGGCATTAATTTCTTGAGGGAAGGAGGAGGAGGGCAGTCATTTCTGAAACTGCTGCCAGAGGCTGGCTGTTGGAGCCCACGGAGGGAGCCAGGCTGTTAACAGAGCCTGCTGCAGAAATAGCTGAGATGGGAACAGTGAGCAGGGATTTCCAGGCAGATTTGTTGTGCCAGATGTGTAGCTACACTCAGGGCTAACCCTAGGTGTTCTTTCCTTTGCTCAGTGCTGGGTGAGTTCAGGCAGGAGTTGCACTTTCTCACTTTGAAACTGTTCCTTTGTATCAGCTTAATCTTTAATCTAAATTTAACCTAAACGCTGCTGAATTTTAAGGACCGTTAAGCACTGCCCCAACAGCAGGTATTCATACGAAGGTGAAACTCCTCTGATAGACTGGGTTAAAGGCCTTAAAATGCATAAAATTTCAGAAAGCTTTTCCATTCCAGGTACTGCCACGAGAGGAACCTGGCAGTGACCCCACAGGGGGGTAACACAGGCCTCGTTGGGGGCAGCGTTCCTGTCTTTGATGAGATCATTCTCTCCACTGCTCTCATGAACCGGATCATCAGCTTTGACAAGGTGTCTGGTAAATATCGCAGAGGCTCTGGCACAGAAATGAGCCCTGGGCCCCAAGACAGCACTGTCCTGGGCACAGATAACAGCAGGACCAGCAGGTTCAGCCCAGCAGCGTCACGAGGGGTTTGTTAGGATTTGGAGAGTTTGGGATAAGGCTGGTGTGAGTCTTTCAGTTCAGAGATGGAGAACAGGCAGAGATACACTTAATGTGACTGCGTTTTACCAGTCCAGAGCTGTGGGTGACTCGAAGATGGGTAGGAGAATTCCCTGGACCGTGCACAGATTCCTTGTGCGTTTAAACCGAATCCCAGGAAGCTTTGGAGGAAGAGGTGGTTACATCTGTTCTTACCGCTCCTGCCTCTTGGGGAGGGACCTTCTTCTTGGCCATCAGCTTGTATCAGGGCGTTTCTGTTCCAGGAATCCTTGTGTGCCAAGCTGGCTGTGTCTTGGAGAGACTCAACGAGTACTTGGAGGAGCAGGGGTTTATCATGCCGCTCGACCTGGGAGCCAAAGGCAGTTGTCACATCGGGGGCAACGTGGCCACCAACGCTGGAGGCTTGCGGCTCTTGAGATACGGCTCGCTGCGAGGGACCGTGCTGGGCCTGGAAGTGGTAAGGCGAGTACCTGGCACTTCCCTTCTCTGTTTAATCCTCTGCTTCTTACTGCTTCCTGCTCCTCTGGGTACCCAGTATGCAGACAAGTTCCTCTCCAGGCTTCCACGCTCAACTTTTCCTTGTTGGGCTCCGTTGAGAAGGGTCAGCCGCATGTCCTTGTGCATGTTGCAGCTGTTAGTGCTGCTGCAGCTTCCAGCTTCCACCTCTGCACTTCTTGACAGAGGTGCTTTGGGTGCTTTTCTAACCCGGAGAAGTGAAAAGAAGGTATCTTTATTGGGGGATCCCAGGTTACCTACATGAGGTTGGTTCCTTCGAGCAGTCTCCTAATTCCGGTCTCTGGAACACTGCTAAATGCATCCTGCCCACTCTCTTCTAGTAGCTGCTCACTTGGCTTTTAATGGAATCACAAGATCACAGACTGGTTTGGGTTGGAAGGGACCTTAAAGATCATCTTAAGGCTTAAAGCCCACCACATAACTGCTTTGGGTTCATCTGGCTGCTGGCTTTGTCCTAGAGCCCTTGCTGTTCCTTAGCTGCTTCTGCCCTACAGGCCTGTGCCTCAGTGTGTAAAGGCTGGATTAGGGGTTCTAAAAGATGTCAAGGCTGGGGAGCAGAGCACTAATTGGAAATAAATTGGAGAGGGGACAAAAGCTTGACTTGGTTTTATTGTGTAGGCTCAGAAGGGAGAGCATCTGTATTTCAGGTCAATCCTTCTAGTGTCAAAACAGCCCTTAATAACATGTCTTGGAGAAACTCAGCCTTGGTTTCAGGCTCAAGTGACTTTATTTCATTCTGCTTAATTGTTCACTGTTTCAAGTAGCATTTCATGGTTCTGTTGAATACTGGGAGCTAGGGCTGCAGAGAATGGCTGGTCTTCTCCAGCACTGGTAAGAAAAGCAGAGCAAACTGTATCTTCTGTTATTACAGAAGGAGAGAAGCATGGGGGAAGTATTTCCTCTGTCCTGCTCAGGTAGGATAGAGAGGGAAGGAGGAGCTGGCAGTGGGGGAGCAGTGTGGGAATGGGCTGCAGCTGGAGGCGAGTGGCAGCTTCCCATCAGCTCGGTCCCAGGCGAGTTGGTGACGTTAGATTGCTGCCTGGCAGCGCTGACTGGGCCTCCATGTCCCCACAGGTGCTGGCCGATGGCTCGGTTCTGGACTGCCTGGCCCCTCTGCGCAAAGATAACACGGGCTATGACTTGAAGCAGCTCTTCATTGGGTCCGAGGGGACCTTGGGAGTGATCACTGCTGTCTCCATACTCTGTCCTCAGAAACCTAAGGCTGTAAATGTGGCATTCCTAGGTAGGAGCTTATATTAGTGATTTCACACCTGAATTCGGAGACTGGGAAGGGAATATGGATGGAGAGGAGAAAGCACTGCTCGGCCTGCTGAGCTGGACAGTCAGCATTGGCTGGTTTCTGGGAAATAGTGTGGGGCTCTGTGCTGAAATACCTGTGCAAATATTAAATATATGTGGAAATAACTGCAAGGGCAGGTTGCTCTGTAAGAAAAGCAGAGCCAGGAGATTAGGCTGAAGGTGCAGGTAGGACAGCCCCCTCATTGATGAGGGCGCAGTCTGTCAGTGCTCAGAAGAGGTGAGCAGGGCAAGTCTGTGACAGCAGGCAGAGGCAGCCACCGTCCAGGGGTCACCAGATGGGTCTGTGGTGACAAGGCAAGGCTGGGAAGTCACGTCTGCAGGGTCTGGATCACAGAGTACATGGCCAAGCACAGCTGCTTAAAAGCTGCTTCTGGGTGTCCCTCAGCAGGGACAGAGTTATTTGTGGGGAGCCTTCAGTGAGGCTTCTTGTTTTCTCAGAAACCTCCAGAGAGCTTTGGGGGGTGAGGTCTGGTGTTTTGTTCCTAATTCCTCTGTGTTCTCTCTGAAGGGTGTCAGAGTTTCGCTAAGGTTCTGGAAACATTCACAACCTGCAGGGCCATGCTGGGCGAGATCCTGTCTGCTTATGAATTCATGGATGAGAAGTGCATGGAATTGGTTGAGAGACACCTCAAGCTGTCCAGCCCAGTGACAGGTACTGGTGACACTCATGCTGTAGAGAGAGGCACTGCCTGGGGATTTTTAGCCTGGTTTTAAATGCTTTTTAAAGGTGACTTATTTTAAAATTGACTCAATGACTTTTCAAAAGTCAGTGAGTGTGTGGGCATTCTTCATGATTTTTGTATCCAGCATTCTATTTCAAACACCTTTTATCTTTAAAGAGAAGTCTTTTCACTTCTCCTTGTTCCTACAAAACTGCTAGTTTTCTGAAAAGTGGTGGCTAAATAAAGGATAGAGCATGTCTGAAGTGCCCTACAGATCAAAGATTGCCCCTTGAGCTCCCCTTCTGCCTGGCAGTAGGGAGTCTGAGCACGTAATGTGTGCCAAGCTTGGGAAAAGGTCTAAAACCTGCCCGAAATTCCTGTGTTTTACCCCAGGGCATCTGCTTCCTCTGTCCTCCCTCACTTTCAGGCAGCCCTTTTTATGTTTTAATTGAAACTTCGGGTTCCAACTCGACTCACGATGAAGAAAAATTGAACAACTTCCTAGAGCAGGCCACGGCTTCTGGTTTGGTCACCAGTGGAACTGTGGCAACAGATGACAAGAAAATAAAGGCAAGTCAGCGTTTCCTCTTCCACAGATCTCTTTGGCCTGGATTTGTATTTTTCATAGGGGAAATGTTCAGACTGATGCTTGGTATAAGCTGGAACCCAAGAGCTACTCGGTTTATTTGTATTTCCGTGCTCTTTGATTGCTCAGACGCTGTGGAGCCTGCGGGAGAGGATCACAGAGGCCCTCACTCACGAGGGTTACGTGTACAAGTACGACATCTCTCTGCCTGTGGGAAAGCTCTATGACCTCGTGACTGACATGAGGGCTCGGCTGGGCCAGAGCGCCAAAAACGTCGTGGGCTACGGCCACTTGGGTAAGGGGGATGCTGGGAAAGGAGGTGATTGCCCTTCCGTGCTCCACGTATAGCTCTGCAGCTTCCTGGCAGCGTTAAAGTTTGGGTTTAGATTAGTGAGAGACATAAACTGAGGGCTGTCGGAAGAGGAGGGTGCATCGGGATCTTTGTGTTTGAATTTCAGTGCCTTCAGACTGTTTTCCATACATCAATGGCAGGTTGCTGGCCAGCCAGCGAGGGAACTGGTCATTTGTAACTTATTGCTCTGTACTTTCTATTTAAATATGTAACTTGTTCAGTTGGACCAACAATTTGGTTAATGTGCTTAGACGCATTTGGCAGATAAACGCTTTTTTGTCCGAAGTGATTAGTCCTATTGGAAGTTAATTTTTAGTGAGCCATTAACCTTCCAACAAAGAGTGATTAAGGTAATGCACAGGAAGGCCAATACATTTGTCATCATGCTGGGAAACTAATCTGATTTTACAAGCAGGTAAATTGGACGCTTAGCAGAGCTGTTCTGTTGCAAAAAAACCTAGGAACGCTCCTGAGCACGCTTGATTAGGGATGATTTGAAAGACATGTTGCATAACAAAGGCTCCCTGTGGTAGCTCTTGGCATTAAGGATTAAGCTGTGTGCTGTAAGGGTTTGCTGGGTTGCAGGAAGAGGATCCGGAGGGAGGAGGATGAGTAAATTTTGTTTATCTTTGTGTGTTTTGTCTTTGGAGTACCCAGCAGCTCTGTGCTTAATCAAATACCATCACACAGTGGCAAAAGAAGAAACTGTTCTGCTTTCTTTGTTTCTGTTGACAAGATGCCAAAGCACATTTAGAATGCTGCACAAACATAATAGGGAGAGAAAAAGTGATGAAGGGTCATGTTAAAATCCAATGATCATTGTGCAATGCCCTTGGGGATGTCTTTGACACGGCATCACGGTGCTGGCACAATAATTAATTCATCACAGTGGGACTTGTAAAATCACAAAAGTTGGAGTTTGAAAGTAGCGTAACTCGCAGCTCTTCCTCAAATACTGCACTGGAAGCGTGGAAAAACAAAGATCTTATTTGAATTACTTGTGCACAGAGGGGCTGACGTTTGTAGGACAGTGAGCTTGTCCCTTTTGCACGGTTTGCAGACTAACAAAGGCCCCTTTGTCTGAGTTATGTGAAGGAGCCAGGCATGAGTATCCATTGCAGGGCCCCCAGGCTTTTCTTCCAGTCCCACCTCTGCGATGTTTTCTTCCAGGAGACGGGAACTTGCACTTGAACATCACGGCAGACTCCTACAGCCATTCCCTGCTGGAGGCCATCGAGCCCTTCGTGTACGAGTGGACCGCGAGGTGCAGTGGGAGCATCAGTGCAGAGCACGGGCTGGGCTTCAAGAAGAAGCAGTTCATTCACTACAGCAAAGCCAGCGAGGCAGTGGCGCTCATGCAGCGCTTCAAAGCCATGCTGGACCCCAAAGGGATCCTCAACCCCTACAAGACGCTGCCCGAGAGCAGCACGGGCTGAGGAGCCAGCACAGCATGGCTCAGTACCTGCACTTTGGCCATAAACACACTGGTGCACCAGCAAGCACGTGGAGTGCTTCGTGTCTCATTTCTTGAGTGGGATGGAACAAGTAAAGGATCGTGGCTGCTCTTTGCAGGGCTGCCTGCTCTTGCTGAAGAACACACTGCTGTGCTTACTATGTAATCTGAACACTGGAACCAAACATGCAGGCATTGTGCCTGGGTGTTCCAGCTCTCTGGATTTGCTCAGTGACACCAACCAGAGGAGACATTTTCTAAGTGTGTGCAAGTGAAGCATCAGAGACACAGGAGAACCATGCAAATCTTCCAAGTGAAGATATTGCTCTTCCTCGCTTGTTTTATATAATACACCTATCCCAAAGCCCACAGCAGCAGCAGATTATGGCCTCTAGTGATGCCACCTCCAGGCTGTCCCAAACAGGCAGCAGTGTTGTCCCAAGGATAGGTTTGCAGTCCTGGAAGGACAGAGAAACGAGGGTGCCTGGAGATGCAGCTTCTGGGTTTTATCAGCTGGAGGGGAAATGCCAGCAGCCAGGCTGAGGGAGGGGATCCCAGGACATCCATCTGGCAGGGCCAGCCTGTAGGTATGCCAGTATTTCCTGCTTTTTTGACTTCCAGGCTATCTTTGACAGAAAGTCATGATTTGCCCTCACAGAGAGATGTAAAATTTTCCCTCCCAGCCTGACTGGTTGGAGATAATAACGGTGATGTTACAGTCACCCAGAGGGATAATCCAAAAGGATAGGGCTTGGAGCAGCCTGGTCTAGTGGAAGGTGTCCCTGCCCGTGGCAGAGGGGTGGAATAAGGAAAGCTTTAAGGCCCCTTCTAATCCAAAGTATCCTGTGATTACTAGCTGGGAGTGCTGTGGACTCTGGAGGGACAACAGGCCTTGCAGAG